>JASAND010013925.1:0-69312 GCA_030248195.1 Trissonchulus latispiculum
AGCCGTTGCAACTTATTTTCCTTAATTTACAACCTCAACGCCACTCATATGCATTTTACAGGCTAGTTTCCGTGTTTGTACAACCTGCCTGAGAGTACTCATATGTATTTTACATGCGACGAAGGAGCATTTTTGGTTCTTGTATATATAGGTGATTTTGGGTCAAAAATAAAATTTTTCAAAAGTGGTCAAATTTGGTACCAAATGAAAGCCCGCATCGAACTGAGCAACTTTTGTCATAGAAGTGCGTACCTAAAGTGGCTGTAGAGTGCTGTGGTGGGGTGGGGTGGGGACTTATATATATAGGTGATTTTGGGTCAAAACTAAAATTTTCCAAAAGTGGGCAAATTTGGTATCAAATGAAAGCCCTAAGTGAGCTGAGCAACTTTTGCTGTGTCAGATTTATGCCTTTCTCAACCGGAATTTATATAAAGGATAGACATAGGCCCAACACACATATTATCCCCTTTTGTGCGGAGCATTTTTGTTACTTGTATGTATATATATATGTTTTGATAACATTTAGATTATGTTTGAAATCAGTGACTAATAGGGCAACAGCGTTGCGATTCTGACAGACGAAATTTCTCCTCCCCGAAAACGTTCGGAAATTATATGGCTTTTGTGGAACCATCCCCCACACGCCACCCCAAATTTTGGATGGCCCTCCATTCATAGGTGTGGCAAAAAAGTGAGAGTGGGGGTTTGAAAAAAGTTGGGAGGGGGTCCGGCAAAAATGGGGGAGGGGTCTGAAAAATTCGATTCCGGGGCAGGGCTAAGAAAAATTTTCGAGGAGGGGATTAGAAGAAATATAGTCAAGCGGGGAAAAAAACCCACTCGCCAATGCGGGAAAAAACCCACCCCCAGTGTGGGCTTACCGGTATGAGCTATCTAGGATTTTAATAGCCTATCTTGAAGAGCATCCAAATTAACCCTGGAGGGTGTATTATGGTTGCTCCCACTGCTTCCCTGCAAATTTTTTGGGACTTTGAAATTTTTGGAAATTTTGGTCCGACCAAGGGCCGAAATTTGGCAAACTTTGCCGGGCCACCCTGAACTACTGGAAAGACTTAGACCAAAGCGGATTATATGTACCTGTAGGGCATCTGTTGCGCTTCATGATGATATATGTCACACTGCTCTGACCCCTCCGGTGCGACCTGGGGGTGACCTGAAGTTGGCGGGAAAAACCCACTTTTCAAAATTAAATTTTTTTCTAACCATTGACCGGAAAGGTCAAACCAATACATACATTTGTTTAATAGAGCCTATAGATTAAATTGGTATAGGTTTTACCTGGGTTCGTACTGTTATGGGTGGTCCAGGGGGTCTAAATCGGACACGGTGCCATTTCAAGCCAAAATTTTAATTTTGACCAAAAATGCTTATTTTTGCCTTAAAATGGGTCTAGTTTGGCTCTGAATACAAGAAAAACACGTTTTCTACACGATAGGATGCTTAAACTGCCGAAAATAAACAATTTTAAAAAATTTCCAAAATTTGCCTATGTTTATGTGTTAAAGATACAACATTTTCAAATGACCATATGACCTCAATTTTAATACAAAAACTAATATATTTTGATGCAGTTGTACTAAATACAGCCCGCTCTTTCATTTGGAATGGTTAGAAATGCTCCTGGCAGCTTGCCAAAAATTTTTTGGGGTGGGTTTTTCCCCGCATATGGGTTTTTTTCCCGCATTGGGTTTTTTCCCCGCCAGTTTGGGACAATTTTTCTCGCTAACGGCACACCCTACAGAGGTGTTCTATAGCTCATAAGAAAGCTTACGACTAGGCCTAGCTACCTAGGCCTAGGCCTAGGCCTAGCTACTAGATATGTCAAACCATTAAAAAGTTCTGGCCAAAAATCTGAAAAGTGGGTTTTTCCCGCTTGACTATATATATATAGCTTTTTCGTTAAAAAACTGAAAATTTTCACATATTTCAGCTATTTTTATCGATTTTTTAGAAAATTAAGCGAATTTTAGTAATTTTTCGCTACTTTTTGGTAATTTTTTGAAAATTTTCAATTTTTGGCTAAAAATTTTAAAACGTTTTAATAGGAGCTTAAAGATTTTTAGGGGGTATCGGCCGATGGCCGGTTTGGGGGGAGGGGATCGATAAAAATTTTTAGGGGAGGGCCGGCAATTTTTACTGAAAATGTACCCAAATGTTTTCAGCTTAAAATGACCCTTTTTTAGACAAGAGTAAAAATGCTCCGATGGAGCATGAAAAATGCAATATGGGTGACAGTGGGTTTTAAGCGCACATAGGACTAGGTTTTAAAACGTTAATATGGGAGGGGCAGGTTGTAAATGCCAGGAGGACTAGGTTAAAAGCGCACTAATATGGACCAGCTTCGCTGAACAACCCATATTCGCGAAAACTGTACAGAGTTTCGGCTGCTGCTTGCTGTTGCTGTCGGCAGTTCTTCGAAAAATTGTACGATTTGTCAGCATGGCCTGCAAGTATAATGTAGTGGTTCTCCTTATTATGCAACTTAATATACACGTATGTACATGATGTCAATTGCTTTTCGCATCAACTTAATACATATAAGATTCTGCGCTGACAGTGCAGAAGAAATACCTTGAACACCTTTCTACAAGAACTGCATTGTTTATTTGAAATCAGCTTTAATATTTCAAAATCGTCCCGCTCGCTTTGAAAGCTGAAGAATGTAGATCTTACTAGTACGCATTTAATGTGGAGTGGAGCATGAGTGACCGCGAATATGGGTTGTTCAGCGAAGCTGGTCCATATTAGTGCGCTTTTAACCTAGTCCTCCTGGCATTTACAACCTGCCCCTCCCATATTAACGTTTTAAAACCTAGTCCTATGTGCGCTTAAAACCCACTGTCACCCATATTGCATTTTTCATGCTCCATCGGAGCATTTTTATTCTTGTCCTATTTCATTTTTAAGGTTCTCAGTAAAAGCAAAAACGTTAAGGCTGTGTGAAAGAAACTTTAAAAATTCCGCCAATCATTAATTGTCAACCGAAAGTACAGAACAAAGAAGCTTGAAAAGTTCCAATTTCTTCCCTTTTCTCTTTTGACAGAAATCCAACATCCAGTATACACCCATGGCTGCAATAGTTTTAGTTACTGTATATAGCATATAGCACCCTACTGCAGCGCAACCAAATGCAAACTTTACTGGCAGTGAAGGAAACTCATAAAACACGATTTGAAATGCTCTTCCGCACTTGTGTGCAAAATTTCGGACGATTGCAACTTACCTGTGGCTAGTTATAAGGCCGTGCTGTACTTTAGCAGCACTCTACTGCAGCGCAACCAGATGCAAGCTTTACTACCAGCGAAGGAAACTCATACGGCACGATTTGCAGTGCTCTTCCGCACTTTTATACAAAATTTCGGACGATTGCAACTTACCTGTAGCGAGTTATAGGCTGTGCTGTACTTCAGCAGCACTCACTGCAGCGCAACTAGATGCAAACTTTACTGTCGGTGAAGGAAACTCATACAACACCATTTGCAATACTCTGCCGCACTTGCATGCAAAATTTTGGACGATTGCAACTTATCTGTAGTTAGTTATAGGCCGTGCTGTACCTCTGCAGCACTGCACTGCAGCGCAACCACATAGTAACATCGTAATAAGTATACGAAACGTATCTATAATAGTTTGTCATGTCCTAAACTATCTGTATGCCGAATTTCAAACACCAGTGACGAATGAATAACTTGTTATCGACGGTGCTGTGTTTGGGGCAGCACATACAGCACGGTGGAAGCTGGAGAGTGCACCAACTAACATAGCTACAGTTCCCCCTTACTACAGACATGATTCTCACCAAGTTTCATATGTTTAGCCGTTTACAGTAAGTCTACAGACAGCGTGCTATGGTTGCCGCATAATAGTACAGCACGATAGCAGCACCGCACAGCGCTGCGACTATGCTCATCGTGTTCAGCGACCCCAATTACCCTTATATGCGTCCCACTAAATGGCTCAAAACAGCATATTTAGGCCTATTTTTGACTATTTCCTGTAGAGTTGGGACTTAGAAATTTTTAAAAAATGGCCATTTGGACCGACTAACTTTGGACCGGCCGCCAGAACGGTCCAGGACCTAAATCAAAAATCGGCCAACGTTATGACACGCTACCCATCCCAAAGTTTCTTATGCAGCAAGCCGCGTCTCTGTAACTTGTTCCCTGAGCCCTGTGGCCGTGACACAAAATTGGCCTTTTTTGACCAAAAACGCCATTTGGCCACTTTTGGCCGGCCGCACAGGTGGCATGCCGGGCCGGGCAGCGAAAAAATATAGCGCGGGGCACATGGGACCATATCGGCATTCAGAAAATATAAACCTTTCCGGCTGAAAACGTCCACATCTTTCAAACACCTCTGCACAAAATTGCATTTTTCCAAGCGTGACTTACACAGAAAAAAAAACAAACGGACCTAACTTGTCCGGAAGCGAAAATTTTCAAAGTTGAAAATTTTGACCAAAACTTTTTTTGCAACGTGTTGTACTCGTCGTGTAGATTCCAACGATACCAAACTTGCCGAGTTTCGTTCAGTATTGAGCTGGCACGGTGCTCGAACGAGTCTCAAAGGGCCGCGCAGCGCCTTTTACACCCATATTATAGGGGGTCGCTCTCGCGCCCCCCTATAATAAAATTTATTATTTTATCCACTATAAAATCGACCCCTCTCCTGATACTATCAGTAGGGTTACGCTGTTACCTCGCCATATTATATACTACGTTACATATATATATATATATATATATATATATGTATATTTACTTCAGCGTACTTCAGCGTACATATACGCTCATGTACATATACATGGTATAGACGAAGATGGCTTCGCTGAAGAATATAGCAAAGACAACTCAAAGAGTTCACCGAGAGAGACATCAAGTAAGCAGATTCATAAATAATCACTGCTGCTATATAAATGTTTTAATAATATAGCAAGCTTAACAAAAAAAATCACCCGAAATTTTAACAAAAAAAAAATCACCCCACCCTGACTCACAGGAAAGTCGCAGAGACCCAAATTTTTGCATGGTGATAGCCACACATCTCGACATTACAGCCTGTGAGTTTGAGCCCCTAGGCCCTCTCCATGCATTCAGGGCAGACCTTTAAGTGAGGGTACCCAAAAGTGACCTCAAAAACGTTCATGACCGAAGTTCGAATTTCGGCTGCTATTTACTAAGGGAAAACCCTAGGCAACCCATATTGTGCATGTGACATGTCCTGACTGTGGGCTATCGATACATATATAGAAGTTCCCAGTTGGACCTCTGTGTCGTCCTGGGGTGGGTGATTTTTTTTTGTTAAAATTTTAACAAATAAAAAATCATTTTTATGTTTTGTTACTGATGTCAGAGCAGCAGCTAGAGCAAAACTAACGTCAAATTCGAGCTCAGCGACCTCGAAAACCCTTATATACGATGTTTTTGAGGTTGCCTGGCACTTCTGGTAGTCCAACCTGGTAACCAGCCGGGCCTGAACCGTCCGACGGTTAACGTGATCCCAGAAGTCAGTATTAGGCCATAGTTACCGAAAAACTAATGCCAGATTTGAATTCAGCGCCCTGGAAAACCCCCTAGGACATGTTTATAGCCACTTCGGACTGTCCAGTTGGTACCTGGAGGGTCCGGACGGGTCCGGCAGGGGTCACGTGACCGTGGGTCATACCCCACCAAAATATGAAGTTCTGAGTTTCTCTGCCAAAATGCCTGGAAATAGGTTATAATCACTCACAAACACGAAAAAACAACGTTTTAGCCTTTAAAACGGCACTTTAGAGCCACCAGACTTCATACTGGACGCTGTCGGGGGCCATCAGTGACCACTAAGACTTTGGTGGGGTCAGTTGCCCTAGTTGGAACACTGGGTTAGCGGTTTTGGGTTCTAAATACGTTATTTAGTGTGCTCTATCCAAAACTGATGAGTAAAAGTTGCTAGCTGCTCTCTGGGATCCGATCCGCCACTGATTTTTTTTTGTTAACGGGTGATTTTTTTTTTGTTAAACCTTTAACAAAAAAAAATCACACATTTTCGTCTACTGCAACTTACTGGTAGGTGGTAGAGCAATGAAACTGGGGTGGTTTTAAAGCTTAGCCCAAGACCTATCCATGGGTCCTCAAAGTAATCGATTTGGTTTAGTTTTGCGAAAGTTCCAGCCAAAAAACCGAATTTTGATTTTTTTTTGTTAAGCTTGCTATACTACGTATTTACTTTTTATCATTGATACAATATATACAAGCTAAATTGGCATGAAGGGTTTGCGCCGCTTCTTTCTTTAGGCAGGTAGTTTTTTGTAGCGTTAATTTTCAGTCAAATTTCAGTGTTCGTGTTGTTTTCTGGAAATGGTTGCCCTTAAAGGGGCAGATGGGATAAGGCGTTTTCCCGGGAAATGGTTGCCCTTAATGGGGCAGTTGGGTTAAGGCGCTTTTCGTGTGACTATATAGTTGCCCGTAAAAAGGCAGTTGGGATAAGAAGTCTTCAGCTTAAAGACATTTTACAGTTCAACAAACAATCTTCTTGTTAATGCAATCAAATTTAAGTCACACTTTTTAGCCATATCTCAAGATCCACAAAAGCTAGAAAATTTTCGACCGCAGATTTCGAATCTACGTCCCCGAAGTACTCCTGGACCAAATCGGAGATTGAACGTTTTGACCGATTTTTGACACCTTCATGTGAAAATGGTTTCATAAAGTTTAACACATAAACATAGGGCAATTTTTGAAAAATGCTAAAAACGATGTAATTTCATTAAACTTGTTAGTCTATCGTGTAGAGAATGGTTGTTTACGTTCAATTGGCTGTTAAAATCCACAATTGGACCTCACCTGTCCTGTGTCCTCCAATACGGAAATGGCACTTTCAGGATTTTTGGCCCCTAGCTAGCCAGGGAAGAAAATTATCCAAATCTGACGCCATAGGATGATGCAGCGTTCTCGATAGTACCGTGATATAGTGTCGAATTGTTTCCCAGTTTGGTTGTTAAAATTTTTTTCAAAGTGTGTTTTTCCCGCCACATTTGGCAATGTGCCAGACCAACGGTGCATTGGATCGATCTAATTTTGGCTGTGTGGAAAGAGGAAGACTTGCCATCATTGCAGATGTTTGCAAAACTTTTCTAGCCCAACCCAGTCAAAAGTTACATCGGTCCAAACTTTTGCAAAATTTTGGTATGGTTGGACCCCAAAAAGTAGGTGTCATTTTCAAAATGTCATAAAATGAGTTAGTTAGTTAGTTAGTTAGGTTTCACTTCCCGCCCGCTAGCTGGTGAGCTGTCGCGAGGCCTCTCCGCGGAGACACCCAATGCAGATAACTGTAACTGTGTTAAGGTTATCCACTTTGGATGTAGGAAGTTAATTCGGAGAATCACCCCCTGCACCTTTATATGCCGGCAAGCTGGACAAACCATTCAAATCAGCGCAGGTGGCTAAACACTTACACCTCAGCAGAGCGTACCGGTGTGGTAGTCCCACTGGAGGCGGCACTGACCTGTCATGGTCGACCCCCTTCTGTCCATTTCTATCCTCTCAGGCGCCAGATAGCGGGTAGTATACCTGTATTAAGTCGTGCTCCACCATTGCATCCAGTTCGCAGATTTGAGAAAAATCCATGACTCCTTCCGTTATCTTTCTCTTTGTCTTACCTTTCCTAAAATCCTCCCTAAGCAAAAGGCCGCAACGCAACTCCAAACCTTGAAAAGATTCAAACCTTGTCTTTAGCATACTATATACACAGCGATGACAGTTTACTGCTCCCGTCTAGCGACCTCTTACTTAGTAAGGCTGATCGGTGACCACTGTACGGGTTCGGTCGGGTCTTCCTATCTGGGCGTGAAACTACCTTTGGAGAGGGAAGGCTCAATTGTCAACGGCGGGCAGTGCCCGCTGCCCCTTTTATGCCGGCATAGTGAACATACGAACATTTCTTTTGTTAACTTTTGACAGTTGAAGTTTTCGTTATAAGAAGAGAATTGTTTTGAGCCTGTCGCATAAAAGCAGCAATGGCATCGCAGTAGCCATCGCGCCCGATAGCTGAGAGCCGCCAGCCACGGGGTCATAAAATGAGCAGGAGTGAACCAAATGACTTAATTTTCGCACACGTATATATATAGGTAAGAAAGAGTCGCGCTTTCTGCTGCTATGCTTTAGAGCTCATGGCTCCAACCGTTTGTCCAGGAGGCGGGTGGGTCCCCCCCAAAAGGGGGTGCATTTTCCCCCATGTCTATATTTGAAGCGATATTTTTAGACGATTAAAGTTGCAAAGTAAACCATTAAATAAAGCCAAAAACTGAATGAAATTTAACACATAAATAAAGCAATATAGCAAATGATGAAAAACGCCTGCATGCAGTCACTA
This sequence comes from Trissonchulus latispiculum, assembly GCA_030248195.1. NCBI lineage: Eukaryota > Metazoa > Nematoda > Enoplea > Enoplida > Ironidae > Trissonchulus > Trissonchulus latispiculum. The sequence goes on from JASAND010013925.1 coordinate 8,371, forward strand.
AGGCAAAACCTTAGTGCGAAACAGGAAAGAGCCAATGGGCGTGGTGAGCGCTCTTACCCAGGGAGAACTATTCCTTGGAGCTCTTGCCTGGTTGTCCAAAGAAGGACAGCCAGCTCGGCTCTATTTGTGCTGTAACATAGCCAGAGAAGGTTTTATCAAAACCTCTCTATCTGCTATGCTCAGAAAGAGGACTGCAGTAGCCCGCGGATCTCCGTAGAGATACAAACAGCATTTACATCAAGAAAATGAGGTAAACGCGGGCTAGCTGGCGGATCCGCGAAGGATACAAACATTGATCACAGAGAAATAACGAAAAACGCCTGCCTGCAGTCACTAAGGCAGAACCTTAGTCCGAAAGAGAAGAGAGCCACTGGGCGTGGTGAGCGCTCTTACCCAGGGAGAACCAGTGTTTTTTTTTCGCCGACGGCTTATGTGTAACGTTACACACCTCTCCAAAATTTTTTTCTATTTTTCAGAAAAAGTGTGTAACTACCTAAAAATTCCTAATTTACGCGCGTTTTGCTTAACACATTTATACAATTTTATAGTTAAACAATTTTATAGTTAACAAAATGATTATAAGTAAAATTTTAACATCTTATTATATTTACAACAATATATATATATTTGGAGTTTCACCAAATCATATCGACAAAATTAAAAAAATTGAGCAACTACATCGATGATTTGCATTTATTGGTTTTGACTTGATAGAAGAAGGAAAACACCAGTGCACCGAAGGAGCATAATTTTTCGAAATGCCTCCTGTAGCACAAAACTCGGCAAGGAACCAGTTAAATTTTGCTTCATAAGCTGAAAAATTTTGGTGCGTACGCGGTTTGAATACAAGAACGAACAAATATAGCAAATATAATATGCATATAACTAATATATAATTAAATAATACCGAAAATAAAATGCAAGACAGGGTGCAAAAGGGGGTTCTGGGGGGCGAAGCCCCCCAGAAACGGTAAATATGTGGAAACAAAGGAATGAGCCTTGGAAAAAGTTCCGACCATTTGGTAAAATTTGTCCAAAATTTTGGTGTAACGTTACACAGTCGCCAAAATTTTTTGCTATTTTCCAGAAAAAAGTGTGTAATTACACGCGTTTTTGAGCAAAAAAAAACACTGGGGAGAACTATTCCTTGGAGCTCTTGCCTGGTTGTCCAAAGAAGGACAGCCAGCTCGGCTCTATTTGTGCTGTAACATAGCCAGAGAAGGTTTTATCAAAACCTCTCTATCTGCTATGCTCAGAAAGAGGACTGCAGTAGCCCGCGGATCTCCGTAGAGATACAAACAGCATTTACATCAAGAAAATGAGGTAAACGCGGGCTAGCTGGCGGATCCGCGAAGGATACAAGCATTGATCACAGAGAAATAACGAAAAACGCCTGCCTGCAGTCACTAAGGCAGAACCTTAGTCCGAAACAGAAGAGAGCCACTGGGCGTGGTGAGCGCTCTTACCCAGGGAGAACTATTCCTTGGAACTCCTGCCTGGTTGTCCAAAGAAGGACAGCCAGCTCGGCTCTATCTGTAACAGCCAGAAAAGGTTTTATCAAACCCTCTCTGACTGTGCTATGTATCAAAAAAGGCGATTTTTGATAAAAAATTTCCGGACCGAAGCAGTGGGGGGAACCAAAAAAGTGGGGGCTCCCCAGTGAAATAAACCCAGGATAATAGGGTTTCTGCAAGTAGCAAAGTGATAAATGTACTCTTAGTAGTGGATATCAGGTAGTGCGCGTCAGCGCACTACCTAGAATAAGGAATATACTTAATAGTTTGGAAAACAAATTTTGGAAATTAAAACTAGATTTTACAATCTGGCAAAAGTCGAATTTGGCAGATTGCAATCTACCTTCTTGGATACCTTCTTGGATTAGACATCGAGATTCGATGATAATAAATGGCGGTAGGCAGCACCACGGAATTTCTTCGGTTCAAACGCAACTGCCACAACAGCTTCGGGCAGAGAATTCCAGGCACAGGTAATCGCCGGAATAAAACTGCGCCTGTGATGCTCAGTCCGACATCTGACAGGTTTGGGTTGGTCAGTTCACGATCTGATACTTTTCGCTATTTGACAACGACATATATATACATCAAGAAGCATAAAGAAACACTTATATGCCTATTTATATTAAGCTGTTTTCTGTAGACCATTTTGTTACGTTTATGCTTGGAGCATTGTATTGCGTATAATATATACTTTTCAGCTTTCCTACAGAAGCTTGTCTGGACAATTAGAAAAGAAAAAGGACTACAAGTTAAGAAGTCGGTACGTAGGTTTGTAATCGTTCGAGTTGCTGGTTAGCCTGCTTACATACATATCCTTGATGGGCCGATATAAATGTAACATAATGTAACATGGATATATATATATCATAGGGGTCGCGGCAGCGACCCCTATAATATGTGTGAAAAGTGGCTGGAGACAGTGTAAAATAAGCTGCGCAGAAGCTGCGCAAAATCCTGCGCAGATCCTGCGCAGATTTCATGCGCAAATTGTAGAGCACATCGAGTTTAGTATGTCTGTGAAGTTTCAGCCCCGTATCACTTACCGTTAAAAAGTTGCGCCCCGGACCGGTTATGGCGGCGATGTTTTTTTTCCGGTTTCTCCTATTTGATGGTTGTATTGTACATAATGTTCGCCGCTTTCACGTGATCTGCAGCGGTGGGCCAACCTAAAGGGCTATGGGGTCTAGTAGTACCCTCTAAAGAATTTAAGAATCACAACTTTTTTTGCGCCGCAGCTGCGCCACAGCGCCGCAGTGGCGCCGCAAAGTCGGCTCATAGCGAAAAGTGACCATTTTTGTGGTCGTCGCTCAGGTCGAACGTTACGAGCTGGAGCTGATTTCTTTTTATATTCAGAAATTACATATATTGAACTAACTAACGGTCCAGGTTGCGTTTCTCTATCACTTCCCTAGCGACCACAGTGGCCCGTCAAAGATGGCGAAAATTCGAAAAATGAAAAATCGAAATTTCTCGCTATCTATTCAACTTTGAAAGCTGAAATCTTCCATACAATGGTTTTCTGACACGGAGAATCGATTCCCGCAGTCAGTTTTACCGTCAGACCCACCCATCTTGCTGGGCTGGTTCCACTTTGCCGTCGGAAGGGTCAAGTCGGAAACCGCTTCCTGGAGGTCCATAGTAGGCTTTACCTGGCCTCTCTAAACTTTGTCTATAGGGGTTTTCTGGTGCGCCCAGCTCATTCCCGGTGATCTTTTTGCCGTAGGACTCATCCATCTTGCTGTGCTGGTTCCACTTTACCGTCTGGAGGGTCATGTCGGAAACCGCTTCCTGGAGGTCCATACTAGGCTCTACCTGGCCTCTCAAAACTTTGTCTATAGGGGTTTTCTGGTGTGCCCAGCTCATTCCCGGTATCCGTTTTGCCGTCCGACGTACCTATTTTGCTGGGCTGGTTCCACTTTGCCGTTTGAAGGGTCAGTCGGGTGGGGGGTCAAGTGGTCGAAAATAAAATTTTTCAAAAGTGGTCAAATTTGGTACCAAATGAAAGCCCTAAGCGAGCTGAGCAACTTTTGTCATAGAACTGCATGCTCAAAGTGGCTGTAGAGTGCTGTGGTGGGGAGGGGTGGGGACTTAGGCGATTTTGGGTCAAAATAAAATTTTTCAAAAGTGGTCAAATTTGGTACCAAATGAAAGCCCTAAGCGAGCTGAGCAACTTTTGTCATAGAACTGCATGCTCAAAGTGGCTGTAGAGTGCTGTGGTGGGGTGGGGTGGGGACTTAGGCGATTTGGGTCAAAAATGAAAGTTTTCAAAAGTGGTCAAATTTGGTACCAACTGAAAGCCCGCATCGAACTGAGCAACTTTTGTCATAGAAGTGCGTACCTAAAGTGGCTGTAGAGTGCTGTGGTGGGGTGGGGTGGGGACTTAGGCGATTTTCGGTCAAAAATTAAAATTTTCAAAAGTGGTCAAATTTCGAGTCAAATGAAGGCCATCATCGAACTGAACAACTTTCGCCATAGAACCACCCGCCCAAACTTGCTGTGTCGGATTTATATACTTGCTTTCTCAACCGGAATTTAAACGACAGACATAGGCCCACTAGCGTAGCAAGAAAAAAATTTCGGAGGGGGGCAAGCCAAAAATGCTCTGAAATTTCTACCTCAACTAAACAGTTGGTGGAAATTTTCAATCAAAATTTGGACCTTTTTTGAAATATTTTCGTTGAAAAGTAGCGCCGCAGGCGAAAATTTTTCGAAATATTTATTGGCCCTGCTGCTACTCATTAAAAATTTTCTTTTGTCCCCAATTTCGGGGGGGGGGCATGCCCCCCTCGCCCCCCCCCTGGCTACGCGCCTGCATAGGCCCAACACACATATTATCCCCTTTTGTGCGGAGCATTTTTGTTACTTGTATATATATATATCCACTGGCGGATCCAGGATTTGATGACGGTGGACGGTAAAATTTTTCACAGGGGGTCTGAGGGGCGGTGCCCCCAGCAGTTGAAGAAATTTTTTTGTTTTTGCAATAAAATTTGTCTTCGGATCTTTAATTATTTTAATTTTGAAGAACTGAGAAAATGTTTTAAAATACAACACATTTTTAGTCAAAAATATTAGCTCTTCAACTCTTCCGTTTAAAATTATAAAATTAGCACCTTCTTGGGTTTTTACCTTTTTCTTGTTTTTCTCCTTATTTTTTCCTACCTTCGACTCGCGACGGGTGAGGAAAGTAGTGTACTTCTCACTAAATTGTACGATGACGACAAGGTTAATTCAGAGATGTAATGCCACGAGTTAGTTTCACGCGAACTCATTACTTTCGTTTCCTTGTATATATTATTTTGATCAGACTATGTATTTTTCTATGTTAAGTTATTTATAGGGACTTCCAACGTAAACGTGATAGATTGAAAGCTTTAAAGCGAAAAGCTTTGGATAAGAATCCGGATGAATTTTATTTTCATATGATTAAGTCTAAGCTTGAGGTTTGTAATTTTGTAATGATTTCCCATATTCCAAATACTGCCATATTGCACGTGGCAGTAGTACACACCAAAAATTATTGTTGAGATCTTACGTGTACAATCATAACAGGGTTTTCGAGTTCAAACAACAGTATCAGTGTGTACTAAACGTGTCGCAGGGTATGGCGTCAGTCCATTTGGTCGAATCGGCCGCATAAAGAATTTTATACATTGAAAACTTCAAATTAGATTTTTCAAAACGAGATACGAGAGCTCTAGGGTCAAAATTAACTGGGCTTCTTCAAGGGAATTTTGTTTCGAGATCTCTGTAGATAACTGGCAATTTTTTCTGTATTTGTGGCATTTTTAGACCATTTCATTGCCCTCCTCTCCACACCCCTACTTTTTTGCCTAACATAAACCACGGAGGTCCAGGTTTCGCAAATTCCGTTTTCATATATTACTGGGTTAGGGTTGATAACCCTGTTTCTAACCCAGGTAAGCTATTTAAGGGGTTAAATCGCTTTGTAACAACATCCCCGCCCCTCGAGTATGTGGTGTCGTTAATAATAAAACGTTTTATTCCTGTTTTCTGAAACCTACTTGACGCTCTTAATAAACGTCAATGTTCCTTTTTCAGGAAGGTGTACATACAGAACCTGCTACTGCTGAAAATAGTAAACTTCAGGAGCAGCTGTTACAATCACAGTCATTAAAATATGTGTTCCATAAAATTGATGTTGAAAAAAAGGTAAGTTTTTCTGGGTACTCTAGTGTTTGTTTTTATAGCCTGTTTTTGCCACAGGATTTGTTAAATTTTGGGCCGCGAGGAATTTTACTACGTATCCTCGTGCACAGCCTGATTGGTCCCGCTCCGGTCCTCATCACATTGCGATAGCTCGTCTCCGCCTGTGTGTCAAGTTACTTAAAGTGAAGGTCCAATCCCCCTTCTCTGGTTAGAGTTACCTGTTGGCTTCCCCCATCTCCACTATAGTAAACCAGACCTAGTGAAGAATCCCCCATCAAGAATACGTGCTAACATCTGAGGTACGTAGCCAACCGAGGGGACTAGGTGAATCCAGTGTTTTTTGCCGACGACTTCTGTGTAACGTTACACACCCCTCCAAAATTTTTTGCTATTTTTCAGATGAAAGTGTGTTACCTAAAATTCCTAATTTACTCGCGTTTTGTTTGCTACATGTATATAATTTTGTTGGTAATTATATTATTCTGATGTATTTTAGAACCAGCTTCTTTATAAGTAAAATTAAAAAATTGAGCAGTTACAACTATGACCTGCATTTATTGGTTTCGACTTGATAGAAAGAACGAAGGAAAACATCACTCAGTGTGCCGAAGGAGCAACATTCTTTTTAAATGCCTCCTGTAGCACAAAATCTTGCAAGGAACCAGTTAAATTTTGCTTCAAAAACTGAAAACTTTTAGTGTGTACACGTTTTTAGTCTATGCACGAACAATGATAACTGTAACAAATAATATGTTAATTAATCCTTAAATAATCCCAAAAATAAAACGTAAGCCATGGTGCAAAAGGGGATCTGGAGGGCCAAGCCCCCCAGAAACAGTAAATATGTGGAAACAAAATGAATGTGCATTGGAAAAAGTTCCGATCATTTGGCAAAATTTGTCGAAGTTTTGATGTAATGTTTGTACGTACTGTTACCAAAATTTTTTGCTATTTTCCAGAAAAAAGTGTGTAATTACACGCTTTTTGAGCAAAAAAACACTGGCGTGAAATATATATTTTGGCGTAGTTTGACCTGTTTGTGCATAATTTCCGTGCATGAAACAAGCATGCATCACGCTGTGCTTAATTATTTCTTTCTACTCTCAAAATATTCCATATTTTATAAATTAGAAGAATTTCTCAGACTCTCCCCTCCCTTGCGAAATTTTTTCTGGCTGCATTAGTGTGAGTGTTTCGGCTTATCCGAATGTCCGTAATAATAGCAAGCTGTTAGTAACTAATAATGGCGAAGAGTATTGTACAGTACCTTACTCTTAGCCTTTCAAAAGTTTCATACATTGGAATCTTAACCTTGGAAGCTAAGATCTCTCAAGATGTATATACCTTTTGTTTATTTTGTATCATGTTTGTTCATTATATACAGGAAACCTTAGGCCTAGTTCTGAAGTTCAGTTCCGTTTTGAAAATATTTTAGAGAATTAGCTTCTCCAAAGATCACTCGATAACAGTAACATCTTTGGCAAAATTGAATTTGATGATTTTGCAGTTGTTTTAGAAAATTGAAAAGCTACAGTCTGGCTTGCATTTCCATGAAGGAGCTGGTCCATCAAATACGCATACAGTTTTTGTCGACGACGCGAAGGAAATATTGGAGTTGGAGGATGCAATCAAAGGAAGATCGATAGAAGCCAAACTTCACAGAAAAGTCAGTTCTGGACTGCGTTAATTTAGGTAATACCAATTGATTTGATGGTCCACCTTCGACTATCCTGACCCACCTACCTCGCCTAATCGATCCTTACTCTAGCCCTTGCCTTTTCTCCATGCAGCGAATCAAGAATTGAAGTCCAATTTCAAAATCTGCAATATTGTTTTTCTTTTGCAGCTTCTGTATAACAGTTACGGAATCTGCTAGTGAGGTTGCTGACCGTATTCGCATCGAGGTGAAAGAAGGTGCCGCCCCTCCCACGAAATCAGGCGCAATAATACAATTTTATGGTCCGAAACCGTAAAAAATTTAGAAAAACATGCCCGAAAAAAAACTTGAGCGCCACTGTCGATGATGCAAACTTGGTGGACCCGGAGAAGCACGTCGGTAGTTGACAATTAATCAAATATGCACGAATATACTATGGAACTGTTTTGCATACATTTGCTTACATATCATTAGTGTTTAAGTTGCTTTCGATATTTTAAGTTAAACACAATTTTCAGGATTTTGCTACTGCTCAGATCAGTGCTGAATATCGTCTGCTACAGAAACGTCAAGCGAGGTTACGAGAACTTGAAATAGTCGCTTCTAAGCTTCAGTCCAAACAAGCTGTTCAGGTATTGTATAATAAACTGTTGTTAGCTTTTCTGCGCTCAGTGCAGTGAGTTTTCGCAAAACGCTTGGAATTCTTATGATGATGATGATGATGATGGTGATTGCTCAGCGTATTTTTAGGGATTTTTTCCCGAGGGGGGACTTCCCGGGGGAGATTTTCGGTGGGGGATTTTGTGCAAAAATGGGCCAAAAATGGTATTTTTTGTGCATGGTGAAACACAAAAGTTCTCAAAAATGCCAGGATTGAAGCTAAAAATAGCCATTTTTACGGAAAAATCTCCGGCGAAGCCGGAAACTTTTTGAAAATTTGACCATTTTTGAAAAAATCTAGACCTAATTAAGGGGGAAGCCCAAAATCCAGGAGGGTCAATTTAGGGGGGACCACCCCGCCCACCCTCTGTAAAAATACCCTGATTGCTTCCAGCCGTTGATGGGATCAATGAGCCTGGTCGGGAGGAAACTGATTAGATTTTGCAATCCGACCACTTTTCATTCAGTCGAGTAAACGAGTTTACTTTATCGTAATCCATTATTATAAACCAACGATTAAAACTTTTGATCCGACTGCATTTTAGTTCGTTTAATACTCTTATTAAACTGTAGTTCGATGTTATCAATTTAATTTTGAATGTAAGAGTGACTAAACAGGATCGACTAAAACTAGCTCTATGACTTTTAATCAAAGTTGACCCACATTAGCAAATATATTATTGTGCTGTTTTTGTTCTTTTAGGGAAGTCAAAAAGCTCATATCAAACCTGTGTGTATACGAAAAGGAGACGTCAACTCGGCTCCTGTATATCGATGGCCGCAAGAACGAAAGCGATAATTTTCGTATCTATAGAGGCTACCTTAGTCTGTTCCTTTATTTGAACTGAATATTGAACTACATAAATTACCTCCAAGCTGTGGACGGAGTACGACACTTTTGAAACTATTCATTGTATTTGAAGCATGCTGTTTTGCTAAGTTATATATATGTATTTCTTATTGAATCTGTGTTTGTATTTGCCCTGTTCGCAAATATTGTCAGTATTATGTCATGCCCTTGAACATCAGTAAATCTACTACCCAGTGACTTTGGTTCTTTAGTGTGTCTCGTTTCTTTGATTTTTGTGTCTTCTTTTCTCTGCAAGTACATGAACAATATGGTACAGGCAGAAGTATAGTGCATACACTATACAGTTCCCATGTCTTTTGTGTCTTCCGTTTCTACTCACCCGGTAATTCACTTTTTCTGTTTTCCTGACACTTGTGAATCTAGGATTACGTAACGGCTGATCTTGTTCCTCAAAACTTCGGATTGGTCTGGGCCCTGAAAGCAAGAGCGTGTTTACGGTAATAAAACGGATTCAAGCCTTTATATCGGTGGAAGGAAAACTGACAATTTTTACTTCTGCGGTGTTACTGTAAAGTTATTTTTTTGGATTTCCGCATTTTTATAAACAATAGTTGTAACAGGATCGGAAGCTGAAATACCGTTGTTAAAGACCGTGGAAATAGCTTAGAAGTTAGCAGTCAGTCTGAGCAAAATCAGTTGTATGTGGAATCAGGCGCGTAGCCAGGGCTGGCATTTTTTTAGTGGGGGGGGGGGATGGGCCCCCCCCACTTTTCGGTTCCCCCCTCACTTTCAAAACCCTAAAAAAATGCCAGCAAGGGGGGGGGCGAGGGGGCATGCCCCCCCGAAATCGGAGACAAACGAAAAATTTTTGATGAGTAACAGCAGCGCGAATAAATATTTCGAAAAATTTTTGCCTGCGGCGCTACTTTTCAACAAAAATATCTCAAAACCTCCAGATTTTGTTTGAAAATTTCAACCAACTGTTTAGTTGCGGCAGAAATTTTAGAGCGTTTTTGGCTTGCCCCCCTCCGAAATTTTTTCTGGCTACGCTAGTGTGTGGAATCGTAAAGTGAGCTTCAAGGAAATTTGCGCCTTGCCTTTTCACTACGTTTTCTTTCATTTCTCTTCCTTTTCTTGGCTTACGTGTTCTGAATTGAAACAAAGTATGTAGATATTTAGATTTTCTTGCGTGTCCGTGGGCAAGGCATTTTGGATGGGAGAGGACAAAAACATTGCTAAAATTTACGCTACTTTGTATACCCACTGAAAACTTGGTTTTTTACTGCAAAATAAGGATATTTAGTGGCAATTTATTATTCCTGATTCTCCTCATTGTTCCTGTCGCAAGCAGACGGGGGTACGTAAGCGTCTGCAAGCGTTCGCGAGCATGAATTCGTTACAACTGATTTTAAACGGTTAAAGCGGCATATTACAATCTGAGGCGTTGACGGGCGTTGAGGCGGACAATCTATGCGTTCGCGCCTATGAATACACCTTAAGGGGGGGGCGACTAAAATGGGGGTGCCCCGAAGTTGTCCGATTGGCCTTCTTTTTGGCAAAGATTTAGAGCATGGGTGGGGTAAAAAAATACCGAGCACTCAGATCTAGTGTTGTTTCAGTAGCCGATTTTAGTTTCAGTTTCAGTCGGTGGTCCGAAGTAATTTCAGTGTCAGTCGGCGGACCAAAATAGTTTCAGTTTCAGTTTAAGTTTCAGTCGGCAACGTAAAATGATTTCAGTTTCAGTCCGAGTATCAGGTTTTTACCCAAATTAGTTTGTTTCAGTCAGCAGCCTAGAAAAGTTTCAGTTTCAGGTCTCTTCTCAAAATAGTTTCAGTTTCAGTGACTGAAACTGAAACCTGTACAAACTGAAACCTAGTTTCAGTTTCAGTTTCTGTGACTGAAACATCACTTCTCAGACTTAGCTGACTTCCAGTCATGTGAAGCCGTCGCGTTTATGTGCTTGACCCACTCTTTTTCACAACTACCAACATAATTAAAAATTTCTGCTGGCTGCAAACCCCTAGCTGTAAGGTTGCCATTTACCAATGTGATTAGGCACATGTGCACCTATAAGCAGAAAAATACTAGACGTCAGTATCTTATCTGCATCTAAGGGAATTACTCTTCAAAGTTGAAGTTTCGGCAAAAATTTAAAAATTTTTGGCTAACGAAAGGAAGATTTTATTACTGGTATATACACAGGATCCGACAGACTGAAAATGGCGGTTTCGGCAATTTTTGAAGATTAAAGCTGACATAAAAATGTTTTCACGCTGCAGAATTTCCTGCCATTTGGCACAAATGAGTGCTCCTATAGGGCCTCCTTTTATGCCAAATTACAGCCTTATATCTCGCACCAGTAAATAAAATTTTCCTTTCGTTAGCCAAAAATTTTTAAATTTTTGCCGAAACTTCAATTTTGAAGAGTAATAACCTTAGATGCAGATAAGATACAGACGTCTAGTATTTTTCTGCGGATAGGAGCACATGTGGCAAATCACATTGGTGAATGGCAACCTTGCAGCTAAGAGTTTGCAGCCAGCAGAAATTTTTAATTAATTATGTTGGTACTTGTGAAAAAGTGGGGGTCGGGCACATAAACGCGACGGCTGCACATTACTGGAAGGCAGCTAAGAACCAACGACCAAGTACTTTTTGACCACACCCATGCTCTATAGCTTCGCCAAAATGTAGACCAAACGGACAAAGTCGGGGAAAAAGTTTAGTCGCCCCTCCCCTTAAGAGGCGCATGTTGAAGTCTCGAAATTGGTAGAAAACTAGGCTGGTCTGGCTGTCTGTCGTAAAGTACTTAAGTGTAAGCAAAACAAGCTGAAACTGGAGTACTTAATTATTGTTACAGTACTACATTTTTGTAAGCGATTAAATGTCGACTTCTGTAGACAATCCTTGTTCTCCATATGACACAGTCCATAGTGACTGAACCGTAACTGAATTACTGAACATTTGATATAATTTATTGTTAAAATGGCATGGATTCTATAACTGGCAAATTTGATGTGGAATTCTGAAATTGTATCTACAAAAGCTTTTTACTTGTCATAGTTTATGCGTATACGTTTTTATTTCAGACCTTTAGCCTTTTGTTGATTTCATAAACTCTATCTTAACACCTCGCAATGGTAAGGTTTTGTAAAGAGTTTGTTGTTTGTTTGACTAACGTAGATTTTCTGAGAGCTGTAGTCTTAATTTTTCGATTTCTTATGGGTGTGTGTCAAAATGTCAGGCCATTGCGCATACTAAAACACTATTAAACTTAGCAGTTCATTATTTTTTAATTCAGCCAAATAACTCACTTGACTGTTGGATTTGTTTTTTTATGTCGGTCAGATTTACTTCAATTCAAATCCAGTAATCTACTTTTTAGGCTGATGCTGATAATGAAGGAATTCGTAAGAAGCGTACTTTCCGTAAATTTTCCTATCGTGGAGTGGACTTGGACCAGCTGTTAGATATGAACCAGTAAGTGTTGTATTGAGCTGTGCTGTTGGTTGAGAGTTTTACTATCGTTTTTTTGATTTTTCAATTCTGTCGTGCTTATTCTAATGAACGTGGAAGAGGAGGCCTAGGCTATTGGACTTCAATTAGATTTTCACAGCATTGCCATTTCCTAATGGATTAGGGAAGCTTTAGTTTATTCGGAAGTAACTCAGAGTTAAAAATTATTGCATGTGTAAACAAGGTCCTGTAAACAATACAGCAGGTCGGGTCGAAAGGCATAGATAATTCGGTTAGATTTGGGTGTAGTGCTATTTTATAGTCTTCGATCAAGCAAGAGGGAATTGAAAAACATGTATATTGGTTTTATGAAATTCAGAGAACAACTTATGAAACTGTTTCCCTGTCGGATCCGTCGTCGCCTCAGTCGAGGTCTCAAGCGTAAGCACATCGCGTTGCTGAAGAAACTGCGAAAGGCCAAAAAGGAATGTCCGGAACTGGAAAAGCCAGCCTGTGTCAAGACGCATCTCCGAGATATGGTGATCCTACCGGAAATGATTGGAAGTGTCGTGGGTATCTATAACGGAAAGCAGTTTAATCAGGTTGAAATTAAGGTAGGATTTCTGTTTGAGGATTATGTAGGGCTTGTAGCATAGGCTAGTGGTGACGAATTTTGAATCACTAATGCCTGATGCATTAAACGGCATTTTAACAGTTATAAATTTTGTTATAGTTGCTGTTTCAGTTGCAGTTGTTGCATTTCCTTTGTATATAGATAATGGCCTTCAAATTTTGCAAATTCACTTCCTGTCTAATGTGAAAAAATTCATACAACTCTGGATATATATACCCTTACCGAAAACTGAAGTTACGTTTCTGTAGTGCAGTTGTTTAGTCACGCTAACTCGACTCCTTTCGAGCTTTAGTATGCTATTAAGCGAATGTAACTGAGTAACTGGTAGGAGCCGTAGATGCGAAGTTTTTTGGTTTTGGGCCCCTTTTCTATTTTACCGCTTACCTAGTTTTCCTTACCAACCCTCTGCTTTAAAGGAGTTCAAGCTCGGAGCTTGGCTATGGATTAAGGCCGGTCCACACTGGCGCTTTTAAACTCAGTTTTAAGTGGCAGTGTTCACACTGAGTTTTAAGTTTTTAGTTTTAAGAGCTAATCCAGTGGGAATCAATCCTTGCTAAAACCAAGAGTATAATGATAAGAATATTACACTAAGCCTAGTATCTGTTATCAGAGCAAAAACTATGTTCTGTTCGATAAGAGTTGACCTCCCGTAATCTTACAGGTGTGTTAACGATTTTCCTTTGCCGAGAGTAAGAGTGCATAAAAGAATTGGTATGGTTGCATTCCACCCCATCTGCAATACGTATATATTTTGCCCCAGTGCACAAAAATTTTTCAATGAGTTTTTGGTTAGACAAATTAAATGCAGCAATTTCGCTGCCTGCTACCAGTTTCTAAAGCCTTCTTCACATTGCCAAGGTTTTTAAGTTTCAAGACATTTAGTTTTTAGCTAGAGTACAATGATAAGAGTATGACACTAAGCCTAGTCCCTGTTATCAGAGCAAAAACTATGCTCTGTTCGCTAACTGTTGACCCCACCCACAAATTGGACCCATCACTTCAAAGAAATTTACACGCTATGTTTGTGTTCTGAAGCTGGCAACAGACGGACATTCAATCAACTGAGAAGTTGTGTTTTCGAGCTTTAGCATGCAAGCGTAGCACTTAAATTTCTTTGAAGTGATTGGTCCAATTTGTCGGGAGGGTCAGCCGTTAGCGAACAGAGCATAGTTTTTACTCTGATAGCACTAGACTTAGTGTCATGCTCTTATCATTATTATGTACTCTTTCTAAAACTAAATGTCTTAAAACTTAAAACCTTAAAACTTAAAACTTTGACAATTGGCAGTGTGAACCAGGCATTCGAAACTGGTAGTACGTAGAGAAATTGCAGTTTTTGATTTGTTTAACCAAACTCCTTGAAAAATTTTTGTGCACTGGGACGAAATGTATATTGCGGACGGGGTGGAATGCAACCATACCAGTTGAATTTATGCATTCTTACTAACTTTTGGCTAAAGAAAATCTAGAAAAACACACCTGTAAGATTACCATTTATACGCATTTTGCTTACATTTTGTTCTTCTGTTACTCCCCTTTTGTGCGCCCCTGTTTTTATGTATCTCCTTTTTGATGTCTGCAAATATGATCTTAAATGTAATGTCTATTTGATGCCTCAATGTCCATTTCAGTTTTAACAACAAAGAAGTTGATTTGACGTTTGTTGTTTTTAGCCGGAAATGATTGGATACTATTTGGGAGAATTTTCAATCACATACAAACCCGTGAAGCACGGTCGCCCTGGTATCGGGGCTACCCACTCTTCCAGATTTATTCCTCTGAAGTAGACCAGCGAAGAGTGTTGAATGCGAAAATGTTTAAAATAGTTCTTGTGTTGTTATTGTTATGTTCGGTTGATTAAAGTTTGAGTTTTGGAATCTTTTACCAAGAGTGCATAATTGCACTATATATAAGAAGAAGAGTAAGCCACTAGAGGGATCCTCTTCTTGGCATTGCGTAACGGTGCTCCGACCACAATACGCGAATGTTCCCCCGTTTGGTGGGAGGGTAGCTCTCTTCGACAAAGCATACCTCCCCTCCGTTTGGTGGGGGGGGGGGTAGCCAACAGCCAATCAGATTGCAGAGACCCCCTCCCCGTTTGGTGGGGGGGGGGGGTAGAGCAGAGGATTACGGTAGTTTTTGTTCTATCCGAAAATGGATTTCCGTTTGGTGGGGGTAGGCAAAAGAGGTCCCCGTTTGGTGGGGGGGGGGGTAGCCAAAAGAGGTTCCCGTTTGCTGGGGGGGGGGGGGGTATGCAAAAGGGGTCCCCGTTTGGGGGGAGTCGCTAACAGCCCATCAGCTTCAGCCAAGCTTTGCCTGTCTTGACGACCCCCCCCCAAACGGGGACCCTTTTCTGCCTACCCCCCCACCAAACGGGGACCTCTTTTGGCTATCCCCCCTACCAAACGGGGACCACTTTTGGCTACCCCCCCCACCAAACGGGGATGGGGTATGCCTGTCGACCCCCCCCCCACCAAACGGGCGAACATTCGCGTATTGTGGTCGGAGCACCGTTACGCAATGCCAAGAAGAGGAGCCCTCTAGTGGCTCACTTTTCTTCTAATATATAATAGAATTATGAACTCTTGCTTTTACGTAGTTGCCCGTTGTGTGCAATAGCAGGAGTATATAATGATTGGATTGGATCCCCTTTCACGCAGGCTAGAGTTGTTGACCGGCCTGCCCACTATGCCGCCAATCCGGCCGGCATACTGCGAACTGCATAATGTCACGTTAGTGGCTCCTCCCCACATGTAACATACGTGGAAATTTCTGATCAGTTTGTAACCAGGCCGTTCTCAAAGATATTATATCATATTTTAACAACTCGGATGACCGATTGTCACTATTAAGTTTCACCCACACAATGTGGTGATGGGGATAGAGTTCTGGAGCCAGCAACGGTAACTCAATGAACTTTGATTAAGGATCGTGAAATTTGAAAAGGTTCAGCAGTCAAATATAGTGTGTTTGACGAATCAAAACCGTACCCGTTAGAATTGTTGCATTGCAGTTGCCTCATGAGTAGTGTTGTTGACCGTCTGTGTGGAAAACGGCTAGCCGGCCGGCCAAGAGGTGCACTCGGCCGGACGGCCGGCTGGCCGATCGGCCGTGGAAAGGCCGGTAAACGGCCGGCCGTTTACCGTTTTATATTTCAGCGGTTTATCAAAATTTTCTCAGGAAATCGATTTTAAGTTGTGCTGACATTTTCGAATCTTGATTTCTTATTCTGGCACTCATGGGTCAGCCTTCCGGCCATTTTTAGTCTTTGATTCGTCAGCCGGCCGTTTTTGGCCGATTGGGCCGTCGAACGGCTGGCTGGCCGGCCGGGCCGTCGGCCGGCCAGCCGTTTTCGGCTGGCCGGCCGTCTTCAGTAGGTCGGCCGGCCGGCCGACGAAAATTTCGGCCGGTCAACAACACTACTCATGAGATCACCCTGCCGGAGAGGTTGTCAGTAGAATCTTAACAATATCTGATTCGCTGTTGACTGACAATGTCATTGTGCAGTATTTTCTTCAGAAAATCCCCTCTCCCCGGGAAAATATCACCTGTGAAATATTGGCGAAATATTTCCCCTCAAAAATTCTGCAGACGGATCAAGAAAGCGGATCCAAGAAAACTAATTCTTCTGTCCTTCCCAAATTTTCAAGACATTATTTTCTTGTATTAAATTTTTCACTAAATTGAGTTAAATTTCATTAAATTATTAAATGAGTACATTAACAACAGAAGCTAACACAAAGGTGAATGACCAGTCATTCATCTGTAAAAGTTTCAGGAAAGTACATGCATATATCATTCTAGAGTAGAGTAGAGTTCCCCTTTTGCTCATTTAGCTCAATTTAAGGCTTAAGCTTGTGTTCCCGATCGTTTAACTGACATAATAGCTGCTTAAAATCCTTTTCGAAAGGTGTTTGGTTCCGATGTGGACCAAAGACCAAAAAGTCTAACAACGTACCGCCATCGGCGGCGAAAGGAGAAAAGAAAAATTGTCACTTTTTCCGTCGGTCTTGTGCTCCGTTTCTCGGAAAAAGAGGAGACAATTCACATGTCGTACAAAAGATTCATTAAAAATTAATTTCAACTCAAGGCTTTCTAACATCAGAGTTTAGAAAATTTTTTCAGAAGTACGAGTATATACGGATTATGCTCACTCATATTTGTGTTCGTGAGGCTTCTGTTGTGAATTTAATCATTTAAAAATGGGTTTTTAAATGAAATTTGTTTTACTTTAGTTTAGTGAAAAATTTAATACAAGAAAAAGCAAAGTTTTGAAAATTTGGGGACAAAAGAATTAGTTTAGTTTTCTCTATTCCTCCGATTTTTTGTACCGTAAAAGCTACAGTTTTGTTGTCTATGTCCCAAAATAGTGTTTGAAGTAGGAAAGGATTATATTATAAAATTATCAGAGTTGAACCGTATTGAACGGAAGCTTTATTCGTTTTAGCTTCTTCTTATCTTTGTTTATAACCATTAGAAAGGTTACAACTTAAAAAGGGGAACTTTCAGCTTGCTAATTACCTGTTACTGCAGTATTTTATTTAAGGAAAAGTTTGAGATAACCATTCGTTCGGTTCTGTATCAGCAGTCACTATTAATTTTTTGTTAGGATTAAAGTAGCTAATTTTCTCTCTCGCCCCCTTGATAATGCTTTAATGAATCTGTGCAGGGAAAAGAAGAATCCTAACATATATGCATTAACAGTCACAGTGAGAAATATATATGGGTTTGCGCAGATTCTGAGCTTTTGTCTATAATCATTTCCATGATATTTTCAATTTACTTACATGAGAACCTCTTCAAATGAAGCTTTGATATCTCTAGATTTGCCAGTCTCAGTCAGTTTGTAATAGCAGTCCTTCGCCTTGCATTTGATTGAAGAAGGAAACTTGGGAAATTTTCTGTCTTTAGTCTTTAGCTCAAAAACAATCCTGTTTCGTTGGATTTCAGAGGTTTCAGCATGAGCTGAATTATACAATCGTCTTCATATCATGCTTTGCTAACGAATGATGAACACACTACCCACCCGATACAATCCGCGTCCACCCACACATTATCCGCGTAACATACACATCCAAGCACAAATCAGTATATTTGATGCGTGTAGTAAGTACCTTATACCTTAATATCAAATTAACTAAAATCGCAGTACGCATTCGTTATGCTATTAGTTAGTACCTAATAATCATTATTTTGAATTGATAAATCGCTCAACCTAAGGAAACGCAAATGTGACGCTAACGGTTCACACCGCATGACTGTGGACCTGCACGGAGGACTCCCGAGCATAGTATGCAGATTACATATCCATTACGCAGATCACATATAATGCAGTCATTGAACTGCAAATTGTTGATTTACTACACGCAGGTGCACACGGACCGGGTGGGCTATTTCGTTAGCTAGCACGTAATCTGTTGCATTATGTTATAAACTCTTACATATCTGTATCATCTGGTGTTTAATGACTTGAAACTTCCGTACCATTTTGAAATTGCACGGAAACATCGTGCAATTTCAAAATTGCACGCTTTTCAATATTGCACGTAACATATACATTTTAATACACATCCACTAATTTGAAAACATTTTCGCGAAAATGCTATTAAATATTCGACCATTCACTTCTCTACAGCTCATAAATTAGTCTTGTCATACTTCATCTTTATCATTAATCTAATATATCGCCAATGCCAGTGAAATCCCAAAACGTGGGATCACAAAGTTTTTGAAGGCAGGCTTTTCTACTGTCCTTTTTTCAAGAACCTGAAACAGATCACTTTTCAATTAGTCACTTTAGGTCCTGGTTCACTTAAGAGACACTTGAAAAATTAAGTAATTTAGTGAGCAGGACGAACAGCAGTTAAAAAGTACCTTAGTTAATTCCTGTCCCTCTACTTTAGTTAAAGCTGAGGTTCCTTCTTTACCCAATCCAATCCAATCCAATCCACGAAAATATCTTTGAGATGCTCCTGGTTTCGCAGCCTACAAGTTGTCAACAAACCATGTGCCTTTTCTGGAAAGTTAAAATTTAGAGTTTTAATAACAACTAATTTGTTTTCTATAATCTAATTTTCATGTGCGATGACGCATGTTAATATGCTCAATTACCATGAAATGTTCGTTTGTTAAGCATCAAAGCTTGTCAAATTTGTCGTCCTGTCGCGTAATAGGACTCAAACAGCTATCTAATTTTAGCACAAATATCAGACAGTTATCTTACACTTACGCAAATTAAAAGCTCTAATCACACAATACGGCTTACTCTTTAGTCTTTAACTTATTGCCGATGGAAACAGATCGTTGGTTTTTGAACCATTGAAAAATTTTCCAGAGCTCAGACCGATTGAACTGATTACGGGTTTTTATCTTTAGTTTTTCGAAGAAGATTATGTATGTAGTTGAGAAATTGGGCAATTAGACCGCGTATTGATTGAATATAAACAAACGAAACTGTCCATACGATCTGGCAGTAATTTTGAAATAAACCGATTTTCTCGAAATGGCCGTTTTTTGACCCCGAAAATCGTTTTCGGCTTATACTGACTTAAGGTGGTGATTCCCTTTGGTCACATAAAGTTTGCACCATTATTACTCATTCATTACTTGGAGTTAGGAAGCCATTTTTGCATCAAAATGTAGCTTGACGTTTTCTCTTTTTGATGCATGCCACGAAACGAATGTTGCTTTTCTAAAATATTTTTAACACATTTTAGAAGAAGTAAAATTTTCCAGAATTTTTGCAGACTCAAGTAAATTTTTTCGCGAGACATCGCTTATATCATTCGATACCTCCATCAAATAGCTGGGGACGATTTTTTATTTATTGTGAAATTTCTCTTCGTTATGGAAAAATAAGCAGAAATGTGTGCGTAACCTGTATTTTGCCTACTTTTTCCAAATTTGTCAAGCGATTACTTAAGCTAGAAAGCAGCAATCGGGACAACTAAAAAATCGACCCTGGGTATATTTGTACAGAACACGTTTGTTCAGTAGCAGCCCTCCAGCTTGCATGGTGAATGCTCCACAATCTTTGGAAAAAATTGGTCGTGTTTTTGCAAAAACTACACTTTTTATGATAGCAGCCTATAGGATAGCAGTTGGAAGACGATCATGTGTCGGATAATTAGCCCCTATGAGATCTTCAGATCGACGCCCTTAGTTTGATTTTACGGCTTGCGTAGTTCAAGAAATGTTGGATTTATTTGATTTCTGCAAAAAATGACAAACTTTCGACGCCAAAACAAGAAAATCGGCTATATCTCACGGTAGATAAAAGCTAGAAACTTGCTTTAAAAAGCAAAAATGTGAAGCTCAATGAGATCTTACGAATGAGTATAGTCACAGCTGTATAGCAGGTGCCAAACGTTCAGAAATTGGGAAAAACCACTCTGACCGGAAATCTCGAATTTTCGAATCGGGATTGCGCGGAGGGTGTTAGAACGCTAAAAGAACTTATTTCGGAAAGTTTCATCAAATTTCATCTTGATTTCCGCCGCCAAATAACAATATGTGCCCAAAAGGAATCACCACCTTAACCACTAGAGATAGATAGCTCAAAGCTTGTAAAAACAAACAATGTTCGTTTGTGTACCCGCTTTCGTTCTATAACAGTAAATCTGAAGTATCTACTATCTACTGAGAGCATAATGCCAAATTCCGAAAATTTCCTATCTTTTCACCTGAAAATGTGGCACTGGTCCCAGAATGTTAGAGCACCAAAATAGCATATTTAGTGTAGAGATTAGGACCAAGGGAATTTAATCTCTGGACAAACAATTTGTAATGGAATTGGTAAAATCTGAAATTAAAATCTGTCTAAATTGAGTAAAACGTGGCTAGGACTTGTGGAATCGGTGAAGAAGAATCTCCCTGCCATGGATTTGCGAAGAGGATCAACAATTATCACTATGGAAAGTAATTAATAAATGATGTCCAAGCAATAACTGTATGAATTGTCTTGTGTTTGCCAAGCCAGAGTTGTCTAGTACTCAATATTGAGGGAAATTCTTAAATAGGGATTAAGGTTTGCACTCAATTAGGTTAGAAATCATAGTCGCATTGATAATTTTGAGTGTAATTAAGCTTAAACATCATTAAATTACTAACAATACTAATCTAGAAGTTGTTGGCGAAAGGTTAATTCGGTCACCTATTCCCTAATGACCGGAGTTGTCACTCCACCCTACTTTAACTAGCAATGTCTTAACAAAATTTAAAGGATCTTAGAAGAAATTAGTGAGTTGTCACTCCCCACGAAGGAAAATACTCATAATCTGACCAATCTTAAGCGATTTAATGAGTTGTCACTCATAACTTGAGTCAAGAATGTCCTTTCTTCACCACTTTGCACGGTTTTCATTGACTAAACATGAATTAGCAGGAAGTCATTGACTTTTAATAGGCAATTACACGCTTAATCAGCCGAAAATTGGTCATCAAAGTACCCATAAAGTGGAAATTTACGCAAAAAAACGATGAATACTGGAGATGGTTCGGTTTTAGGTAGAAACCAGCTAAGTACGTAGTTACATAGGCTTAATTAGGGTTAGTTAGTACTAATTAGGTAATAATTAATTAATTTTAACAATTTTGGGTCGAAACATGACTTGGGCTCATCTGAAAGAGAATTTGACGCTGATTCCGAAAATCCAAACCCGACCTCCTAACTCCCAAAATTAAGAAAGTTATAAACAAAAAGGGGTTTTTAAAAAGGGTTACATTTTGATGGTGTAATTTTAACGTTCTAGAACAAAAAAGGCGTTCTAGAACGTCCTTCCTTTTTGGTTTGACTTAAGTCAAACCCTTTCTTTTCGTTTCTTTCATCCTCCTGTTGGGCCTCTCTCTTCTAGGACCCAACAGTTGTCTTCCCCTTGAGACTTGGCCGAAGACAAAGCCAACAAGGAGGAAACGGGAAATCAGTGCGTCTTTTGGTCCAAGTAGTGTTAAGAAGGGGGGGCCGTTGGCCTCTATTAATAATAAAATGTAAATTAAACAGTAGCTAGGTACACGTACGTACTTACATGGAGTATGTTTATGTAATTTGTGTGTTCAAGTAAATTATGTAACTTTTGTAATAATTAGACAAAGTTTGGAAATTTTAGTAAATTCTCCCGCTGGTTACGTTTACATGTTAAAGAAAAGTTCCAAAATTCTACCAAGTTTTAGGGCCAGGGATCCATCAAAAAAGGGTCAGTTGGAGGGCAATAATTCTAAAAGCTCATTAATATTGACCCTCGGCGGTCAGCTGGCCCGCCTCGCCGCTGCGCCCCATATGTAAAAGGTGGCAAGCTTCTGGAAGCTTCCAGAACCTTCCAGAAGCTTCGCCTCAAAATCAAAAGAAAATCCGCCTCTAAAGTCACTAATGACCTGTCATCGGGCTGCCAGCAAAACTGTCAGCCCGACCCCAAAATTTTCTTTCTAATCAGTGTTCGTTTGAGTGCAACCGAGAGCGGTTGCTTTCCCCCCTCCCTTCTAGTGCGCTCTCCAGTGCAGTTGTTGCCTGCATGGGGGCTAAAGTGCACTCTCCCTGGTTAGGTGAAGAAATGTAGGGACATTTCTGACCTTCGGGTCAGAAAAGAAATTGAGAAATACAACGAACACTACAGAACTATAGGTTAGAACTACAGGCCATATAGGTTTGTTATACCTGGCCAGGACCTGCCACGAGGACAAAATCCTAGGAAAATCAACGGCCCTTTTGGCCATTTTCTATGTATATTGAGGCCTTTTGGCCATTTTTAATGTGTGATGCTTTTTGGGTCTTCGGACCAATTTTTTCTACACTTTATAAGGCCAACGAACCAATTTTTATCTGTATTTTGGGCCAGTGAGCCCCACTTTTCTCAGTATCCTGGGCCTAAGGCCAATTTTACTTTCTCTAGCATGTGTGGGCCCTTGAGCCACTTTTCAGTTCTTTTGCTTTAAATCGTTACTAATATTATTTTATTATTTTAATGAAAGGGGCAGCTCATGTAAACCCCTCCTGTTCGATGGAGGTCTTGAGAATTGTCCCTACTTTTGTTTTTCTGTTTTTATAGCCGACGCTCTCTAGATATTGAGGTTTGCTGACCTCCGCCCTCATTATTCTGTTTTATTTAGTTATCCTTTTGTTTGTGCTTTTCGGTCAAGCTACGACCAACATTTTTACCACGCTTATAAGGCTCGTTGGCCAGTAAATTCGGGGTTTTGATGTAGAATACGGGATTACTAAGTGGGGACCCCGCCCCTGAGTCTGAGCTAGAGGGTCCCTTTGCTACGACCCTAGAAGGTTAAGCTAGCAATAGGAATTACTACCCCACAGCCGGCAACTAGGAGTTGCCGGCCTTATTGTTTTGTCACGGCTTTGTTAAGCCCAAAAAGTCGTTGTCTGTAATTTGTAATTGTTTGTCGTAGGTCGGTATGAAAATTAACAGGTTATCAAAAGTGGAAAAAAAAGAGTTTGTTAATGAAGTCCTAAAATAACCGCTTGTCCTATAATCCCTCGGTTTTTAATAATTAATAATCAAGCGTTTCACGGGGAATGACCGGCTTCCCCATTAGTTAATTTAATTGTTGACAGTAGCTTTGTTTTTAGTAATGATTGCTTGGTAATCATTGCTCACGTGGCTTTCACAAAGTTTTAAAGGTTCTTCAAAGTTCTCAAACTTCTACGCTAAAAGTCGAGTTTTATGACTCTAAAACTCGCAACAAAACCTTCATTAAATCTTGCTAAATTAATGGCTAGTAATTACGTAAAATAAGTACTTAAGGCCCCAGTTAAGGATATAAACGATCCCATACAATTAGATTTAGGGTGCGTGAGTTACCCCTAGGTGTGTGTACGTGTGTGTGATTGAGATTAGTTAGATAAGTACCTACTTAAGAGGTTGCATGTTTGTGTGTGTGTGTGTGTGTGTGTGTGTGTGTGTGTGTGTGTGTGTGTGTGTGTGATTGTATGAATGACATTGTATGGTAGGCGCGATTGGTATGAATGACTGTAAGTTGTTGGTATGAGTGTATGCTAGTCTAACTGTCGTATAGAAGATGTTTATATGTTATGCGAATGTTGTCCGTATGTCGTAGGAATGAGGATCAAGTGTTTACCTGTTTGGGTGATCTGAACAGTGTGTAAGTATTGTAAGACGGATGTTTAACTCAGTAATAGGATTAGCTAGTCCGAAAGTGTATAAGTGTTGTGTGTATGTGTAGGATGTGATTGAATAAGTGATTGTTTCTATTTGTAACGACTATCTGCGTATAATTGTGTGAAGCGCTAGAATTAGTTAGGATTCCTATAGTATGCTGGAAAGTAATAATAGCTAAGGTAAATTCTAGGTAGTAAGCCTTGTATGCGTATTCAGATGTCTACTAATGTGTGATTGTGTGAGAAAAACTAGGTTTGGGCTCAGTTAAGTGAATACGCAAGTGGGACCAAGGGATCTAGGGTCACGGGGACCCCGCATTAGGTCCTTATCAGTCAAAAAAGGGGATATCCTCGATTCGTCCGCGTAGGCCACTCTTTGTTAAGAGTGCGGACGAATCGCATGAAGGAAATTCCGCCAGAACATCCGTTTTCACAAAGTAAACAAGTTCTAACCGCCCAAAACTTGTTATTTTCGCAATTTCCGCATGGAAACCAGTACGTAGAATTGCCATTTCTAGTCGATTCAGTCATATGCAGCGCAAATTTCGTCTGTAATTGGGACCGCAAGGACGGTCTGGCACCATTTAATGACAGTGCCCGTGTTTAAGGATAAATCTAGCAAAAAACCTGTCTCATAACAATTCGGCAAGGGTAGAAGCCTAACCTTGCTCGGTCAATAACCTTTACAAATGCGGGTTATCACAACCTTTCACAAGTGGCAATAACAAGTTCTTACTAATCAGTAATTTTAATTAATACTAAGTAGTAATTAACAAGGTATCCGAAAGGAAGGAAATAACAATTAGTTACGTAGGTGTTATGAATAGCTTAGCAGAACTAGGCGTTATGAATAGCTTAACAGAACCATCTTCTAATAAAGGCAAAACTACCAAAGTTAACGAAATAACCAGTTTCCGAAGTCCGATGTCTGTTAAAGCAGGAAGTTGTTACCTTCCTCTTTTAAGGCCCGAGAAAATAGAGGTTTTAAACTTACTTACTGTGTAGGTATCAAATCTGCGCGTTAATGTCTTCCTAATTAGTTAACGTTCATCATAAGCAGGAAGTTGTTACCTTCCACGCTCGGACCTGGAAAGCTAAAGGTCCTAAGCTTAATCACGCTAGAACAAAGTAGCTATACGCGTTTCAAAAACAATTAGTATCCGCCTGTTTCGAAAGGGCTCAAAACAACCGTAATCTCACGCTCCCAGTCTGGGTTGCATCGAAACAAGAGGTACAAGGCGAGATCACTTCGTAATGGCAATTTCTTGCACAAGAGTGCAAGAAATTGTGCGAAAAATGGTATTTCGCCTTAAAACTAACTCTCAATGCAGCGATATTGTTCAAACTGCACCAAGTCACTATATTCTCGCTAAACTCTCAAGTTTTCACAACAAAGTCAAGTTTATAAGTCTAATTCTTGCTCAGAAAGCCAAAGATGTGAGTAATGGTTGCTGGGTTCGAATCCCGCACCTATAACTTGTACTAATGGGTTTTAACCCATTTGATTCAGGTGCGGACGAGAACAGATCTCCTGCCTGAATTAGCCGAATTGTGCCTCTGGATAATCAGTTGAGGATCGTGCACTGCCAGCCCAGTATTGTGATTATTAGTGTTGGAAGGCCGAAGAGCCAGTGTTAATCAGTTGGAATCGGATCATTTGTGGAACTCAGATACTATTTGGACCTCAGAGTAGGTATTCTTGCTGAGTCAGAGATTGACATAGACTTTTGCAGGCAGGGACGGTTTGGGAATTGCACTGAATCATCTGTGGGACCTTAAACCTAGCAAAGTGAACTGGACCTAGTTTTCCGCTATTCTAAAATAACTCTTTCCTTTTTACCTCGAAAGATGAACCCTTTTGAACTAATCGTCAGCCTCATCGAAGGGGTTATCATCCCTTGTCTCTGGTCTAACTAATCAGGGGTAGCTACAAGTCAATCGGAAGTAGAAGACATAAAGAAGAGATTAAATATAAACCTACCTTGTACGAACACCATAACCGTTCCCAGGAAACTCCCAACCGGACCGACCCTTGCGTTGTCCCCCCAGGTGACCGAACAGCATCCGAAAGTGCTATTGTTACTGGCATTTCGGGCTCACCCACAGACCGGAAATCTTGTGTTACTAACCACTTTAATCTAGTTAATTTTACCTTTTCTGTAGTTATTATTATCATCATACTGTTGTCCTTGGTAAGGAGGACGGATAGAGTTTTAACTTAAAGCACGAGCACAAGCATATAGGGACCGCACAGTAGAGTTTAGTGGTAGATTACGATAAGAGGAAGAAAGAAAGAATCAGTCGGTCGAGTTAAAGAGTCAAGGCCTTGTCCCTACAATAATTACTAATTTGGGTAAACTGAGTACTGGCAACTCTGGCAAACCATTGTACCGTTTGCTGTTAACTGTATACCTGTATTGTAAGTTGCCAATTGCACTGTTTGCGGTAGTATTATTAGTTGTACGCGTGTATCCACAATTGTTCGTATTATAATAAGCCTTGCTGTTTGTATCAATAAATTGCCGTGCCTTATAGTCAGTCGCATTAACTAAGGCACCTATCCTGATCAATACTCTGGAGCCATATCGGACCCCTGAACAAGTAAGTAATTATAGTCAGACCCCTTGGACCCTACAAAGACAGCGTGACTCCGGATCTTGATTTGTCAATCAAGGTTTATCAACTAGAGTTCATTGTTACTGAACCGGATTGCCTTCTGGAAAGCAAGTGCCGACCCCGCTTGCTGACGACATCAACGGAGCCTGACCCCTACCAAACGAACTCACGATCAAGACCCCACCCAGGTTGGCTGCAGGGAATTCTCAGTTTTGGACACACCACCTTCTGAGAATCCGGTGCCTAAGTTTATCATTACCGATAAACGCGCTGACCTTCCGTGCCTTGAAGTGGTTGTTACCCCAAGCCTGCGTCTTGTTAGACCAAAACGGACCCGAATCCTGCCGAAAGAAGTTGGAACTAAATCCTAGCCACTTCATTACAAATTTAGGTCACAGGAATATATTTGTAGAAAGTACATTCTGCAGAGTGTGACTCCCGACAAACGAATTTTTTTAAATTACGAAGATTGCTACGGTTCTGCTGAGTGTGTGTGCGTGTCAGATTCCACCGTCAAGTTCCCTATCCAACTACGAAAAGAAAAGGCAAAACCTAAAAAGTGATGTGAGTTTGTTTTAGAATTTCTACCAGAAAAATATACAATACCTCTAAACAAAACTAAATTCGAATAGTTGCTAACCTACAGGCACCATCAAAAATTTACAAAGAAATAAAAACAAACCAAGGTCGGACGCAATCCGACTTAGACACCAAGACTAGGGCTCGCCCAAAATTCCAAGTGAAATCGACGACCTTGGACCGTACACAAGAGTGTCAATTTAGTTTGAACGTTCATAAATTTAGCATTACACTCTAATAATTTCTAGTTAGAAACATTGAAAATTGATCACAACAATCCACATTGGAATGTTTCATCTGCTTTCATAAAAAATTGAAGCCTATAGGGTCAAATTTACGCAAAAGGAAACCACCACATTAAGCAGCAGAACTGATAGCCGTCGCGCAGTCTTCGGTTGTCAGCACTCTAAACGGTTGCAGATTTTTTAAGCACCAGTGTAGCTTGGGAGATACACATCGGTGCATTAGGGAATCAGCTTAGGTTAGGTACTAGCTTGCGCTGGACATCACAATTCAGTGTCTAATAATAATAATAATAATAATAATAATAATAATAATAATAATAATAGTAATAATAATAATAATAATATAATAATAATAATAATAATAATAATAATAATATAATAATAATAATAATAATAATAATAATAATAATAATAATAATAATAATATATAGTGCAATTACGCAGTGCTGTTATTATTGCTCTGCCAAACTGAACTGAACTTCAGTGAACACAGTTAAAACAATTTTTGAGGATCATGTTCATACTGTACTCACCGCTCAGTAGCGATAGCATCAATTACAAGTAAGCTGGGTTGTTAATGTTCACCAGGAGGGTGCTAATGTTAAGCCACCTTCCCACCATCCATACGCTGCTTCAAATTTTTATTCTTTGAATTAGAGTTCTTCGTTTACTCTTTGTCTACTAGACTTTCCGCACACTTCTGGTGAGAGAGAGAATGTTTGGTTTTTCATCAGATTTCAGAACTGAAAAACTTGCTATAATTAGCCGGCAGTTGAACAAAATTTATCATAAATCTCGGCTAACCAATACTAAACACATATCTATGACAACACAGCTGATTTATCTATTTTTCTTATTATTTTATGCATATTCAGTTTACACCCATTCTAAACAGGTGACTTTTGTAAAATAAATAAATTTTGTAAATTGAACAGTAAAATAAAAAACCTAATTCAAATTACGAAAGTGTGAGCTAGTTGTTTTACTGATACATATGTTAGTACCTCTGTCTGCAGCTGGTCAAACATAGGGTCCTATTCTTCCTACCGGGTTCCGTGACTAAGGGAAGAGGTGACAGCCAAATTTTTCCTGGCAGCAAATTAGATCTCTTCTATTCCTCTTTTATGTAGCTATTCTCTGATTTTCACACTGGGAAAAGGGAGAAGGGGAAGTGTCTGGACTGGAATAAATTCTAACTGAAAAAGCAAATTATCAGCTTCCCCTGCTACATCGCTGAGCCAAGGCAAAATCCCTCTTGGTATCCAAACTGAATTTAATTTACTCTGTCAACTCGGACTTAATACTTGTTTTCCTGTGCCCATTAAAGGCTCATTGATCCACCGGTGCAAATAATGAATAGCCCTGTGGATCATTAACTGTTGTCTTTCCTTTCTAGTAATTTAATCCTTTTGGCTTTGGTATTTTGTTAATTATATTTTACTTCATCTCGTGAAGGTTGTGAATTAGAAAATTAGTCCGGCACCATTTTCACACTGATGGCAAGGAAAGGTATGTAACCAATGAACCCTTTATATTGGTTGAGTTGATTTTAAACTGAAACTGATAATGGGATAAGAACAGCCGTGTCTGAACAAAAATCAAGAGTACATTACAAAACAAGAGAGTTGCGCACGATAGTCGTGTTAATAAGTTTGTAAATATGAACTGTAAAATAACGGGTGATTGTTCTTCAACAAACCTACTACTTAATTGTACAGTCTCATTATGTTTAAATGTTGAAGCTCAAAAACGTATCCACAATGTTTGTCGAGCTTGAGAGTAGCGAGAAAATTCTGTTCACTGACCTATCAGTTTCTGGCGATCTGCCAGGAGCTAGCTGACTTGGAAAAGTTCATTAGAAACGACAGGTACAGGATTCACCTTTGTAGATGATAAATACAAACGATATAGAAAGTACAGGTTACATCTTATCATTATTTCTACAAATGTCTTTTGTAGTTTTCGTTAATTGAATTAGGCCAGTCAAATTTAATGGAGCATACAGTAACTTAGCCGAGGCATACATTAGCCTTTGCATACTGGAGGCCGGTGAATACAAAAACTTTAAAAAATTTAAATTTTAGTTTGGTAATTAATGGCCAAGGGAACCAAAAGGTTTTTGAAAAAATTTTGCTGAAAAGTTGCAAACAGATGTTTTCAGGGCTGTTGAGCAAGACTCTGTAATCCGCTTTTCGATTCAGCTTTTCGTTAGCTCAGTATAAGCTACAAGTGTAAGCTTAACATGTAAGTGAAAAAATTTGAAATTAAAATTTTGATTTTTTGAATTAACCAGCTTCCAGTATGCGCCCACACGAAATTTCAAAGTTATTGGTAAAAAAATCAAAAGTTAGGGCTGGGGGGGGGTGAAGCTCAAATGATACAAAACAAGAACTAACATTTACAAATTAAATTTAACGTTTCACTAAAAAAGACATATGATTATCCAAACGAAGTTTCGGTCAGACACCTGTTGAGCTTCGGAGTTAAGGGCAATTGTAAAGGTGCATTCATAGTCGCGAACGCAGAGAGACGCGCGTAGACGCCTCTGATTGTAACATGCCGTTTTAACCGTTTAAAAATAATTGTAGTGTATTCATGCTCACGAACGCATTCAGACGCTTACGTACGCGCGTCAACGCGCGTCTACGCGCGTCAACGCGCGTCTACGCGCGTCTGCTTGCGTCTGGAGCTATGAATGCACCTTAACACTAGAGTTGCCCTCGATTCGTTAAAAAGGGGG
Organism: Trissonchulus latispiculum; assembly: GCA_030248195.1. Classification (NCBI taxonomy): domain Eukaryota; kingdom Metazoa; phylum Nematoda; class Enoplea; order Enoplida; family Ironidae; genus Trissonchulus; species Trissonchulus latispiculum. Next base: position 38,581 of record JASAND010013925.1, read on the forward strand.
CTGGGCCGGCCCCCGGCCCCCCTAATTTTGGGGGCTGGGCCGGGGGCTGGGCCACTACTTTGGGGGCCAGCCCCGGGGGCCCGGCCTCCACCCGGCCCCCGGGGCCGTCCGGATGGACGGCCCCCAGTCGGCCCCCGGCTCAATGAATGTGTGCTTTCTAAGGAAGTACAACTACAGACATTGTTTTTATTTCCTATCCTAAGAAAACCGTCTAATTAATTACTAACAAAAATGAAGCAGTACAAGCAAGCAACTCGAATAATTTTCTTGCCATTACAGACAGGTTAAACAAAAATTTAATGCGATCGCAAAACTGAACCAAGTCGTTAACCTGCAGTTGGCAAAGGCGAAGCAACTTCTGCAACTAAACCATGTTTGTTTCCTATGCGATTGTTCTTTACTCGACTCAGCTCAGCTAGAGACGACGGCACGACAGCAAGGTTAGTAGGCTGTAGACTTCAGCCAGGCGTTCAAGACCATTACTTATAGAAAAAGGTTGCAGAAACATTGAGAAAACTTTGTGTATACATCGTTGTTATGCGTTGAAGTAAAGCGCAAGAAGGCGTGCAGACACATCAGGTATGTGTACTGGTGGAAATAGCAAATCGTGTATGCAGAAATATCAAGCTTAGAATCGTTTGGGGGCCGGGGGCCGTTCCGGGGGCCGTCGTTGCGGACGGCCCCCGGGGCCGTTGTGGGGGCCGGCCCCCAAAATTGGGGGCTGGGCCACGGGCTGGCCCCCAATTTTAAGAAGGGGGCCGGCGAATCGGCAGCAGCAAGAAGAGAGAATCGGCAGCAGCAAATCCAGGCATTGACCCGAAGGACAGCAGGGACTTATGGATGTTCAAAATGCAAACTAGCAGAACCTGAGGACCATTTGGAATAAATCTCAATTCGGAAAAAATGAGAAAAGAGCTCCCAATTAACCTCTCCAAGAAAGCATATCGAAGATCAAAGATCGAAGATCAACCAGCTTCGAAGATCCGGACTCGAAAGTTAGCAAGACGGGAACCCAGTAAAGTTTCATCAATCAGTGGAAAGTTGTTGGTTACTGATTATACCTACAGAATACTGGACGTTAATAGGTTTCAACTAACGACATTCGGATTCTGCCAGAACAGGAACAAAGAATTTGGAACAGTCAGGAATCTGGATAGCATCGGACAAGAAAGACGGCAATAGCCAACGAGAACATAGGCAGAGCCTGACTCCAGTTTATGGGCAAAGCGTGAACAAGATAAGAAAGATTGAAACTAGGAAAACTTCCAATCAGAAAAGCGTCGCTGGTAATTAGGGCCACGTCCGGTTTCCTGGGGCCGACATTATCAATGCCTAAACCCGAGTTAAGTCGTTAACCCGGGTTTATTTCATGTGTTAAAGATAGCAGAGATAACCCGGGTTAGCGACTTAACTCCGGTTTGGTCATTGATAACATCGACCGTCGGACATGATCCATGTTTTCAGAGGTACACTGAAACGTATCACCGGTTGCAAGAGACACGGACACTGCCAGGGATTAGAATTGAGGGCTCACACTCACAACATAATACAACTTCATCAGAGCCGGGAAGAACTAAGTCCAACGAAACGATCCCAGTTTTAATTCCAGGAACGCCGTCTCTGACAAGCAACATTCACGCCGCACTGACCACACTAAATTATAAAGTATCGGCTGCGGAATGGATGAAATGGGAACGCTTACCCTCATTCGCCAGCTCGAGGACACCGGAGTAGTGTTGTTGCCCGGCCGGTTTTTTGACTCGGCCGGCCGGACCCGGCCGGCCGAGCTTGTGAACCCGGCCGGCCGGCCGGTACCAGTTTTGCCATATTTTTCGTGTATTTTGCAAAATATTTAGCATTAATTGATGCATACAGTTACTCCTGGTTATGTATGACAGATAAAATCAAGTAATATCCTTTTTCTGAATACCGGCCGGCCTGGCATCTGGCTCGGCCGGCCGCCGGACCGGCCAGCCAGCCGGCCGGCCGGTTTGTCGGCATAGTGGGCCAGCCGGCCGGGTTTTCCTCGGCCGGCCAACAACTCTACACCGGAGACGCTTTCCACGGAACCCCTTTGGATGGCCTGTACCTGGCTGTCTTGAAGCTGGAGTAGACCATTTCTTTAAAATCGCGGTGCAGCAGAAATTCGGCCAACAAGGCTTTTAATGGATAACATCGTGTCATCGTTTCGTAATACAACTCATGAGATACATCACTTTAGGGAACGTCCATACAAGTTGTATCCCGCTAAAGCCAGGATAGTTAGTACAAATGAAACTTCTCTATTCGCCCGGTTGCCCAGGTGTAATCTTTTGGCCGGAGGTACACACAAAGTACATTAGTGGTACATTAACATTTCTCAAAACTAAGTTTTCCGCATCCGGGTGTAGGACTCGGGAGAAAGATCAAGCACGTCATATTCAGCTAGACTGTGGCAAAAAACCAATCCATTGAGGCAAACATGAAACAAAGCAAAATGCCAAAACAAGCAGCTACAGAAATGTAGTTTACAATTCTTTGGTCTGAGGTGGTTATATGCTGAACTGGCTGCAGTTGTGGGTGCGAACGTCGACTTGTTCTTGCGGTTGGCACAGACACATTATCAGGACGACGGAAAATAATCCTTTACACTGTATTTATATAGATTACAGAACATTCTAGGTAATTCGTATTTTATTTCTTCTTCTTCTTCTTCATCATCTCCCTGCACAATCCCGAGAAGCATCAATGCGGTGAGACCAACTAAGGTCTGCCCATGCCCACATCCCGGAAACAGGCCAGAACCCTGGGGGGACCCTTCGAAAGGATTTCAAGCCTGGGCCGGCACTCGAAGTGCAGTCGTCTGGTGCCCCTATGAGCAGAACAGTGCAGGTAATAGGTGAGTCAGGTCTTCATCCTCGGTTGAACAGTCAGGACAGGCAGGCTTTGTTAGGATACCTATCGTATATCGCTGCTTGGTTAGCAGAAGGCAGTGACCAGTACATCTCCGTTGCGAGAGTCACCCGCTCCTTCCTGCTGGGGCCTTACTCCAGTTCTAGCGAAACTGGTCTGTTCCCATGGAATGTTCCATTTGTATTGAATTTGTATTTGTATTCCTTTCATAGCCTGCATACATTTCATATATCATCATGTTGTTGTTCATTTCCGGACTCCATTAGCTTAGAAAAGCTACAAGAGGGCACTTTGGCATCTGGCCCTGTTGCATAAAACTTTTAACAGTTGATCAGTCTATCAGTCTAACAGTCTAACAGTCTATCAGTGTGGACTGATAGTTTTTATGCAACGGGGCCCTGTGGCCCTGGGTCCAGCACACGTCATATCATCGCCATCATCATCATCATCATCATCATCATCATCATCATCATCATCATCATAAAATCAGATTGGCTGCATCCGAGCTAAAATCGGACGCTTGCTATCTGCATTCCTTCCCTATTGGTTGACCCAACGGACTGTTTTCTGAAAGGCTTTCGAGCTGGCCTTGTTAAGTAATCTCTCTAGCAATGGGGCAGTGTCATTTTCTACTATATTTTTGTTGCAGCTGCAGAAGACGATACTCAGTCAGAAGAGGGACTGTCTGATGGGCAGTGGCGATGCTGCTGTCAGTGCTGTCACGTGAAGACCGGAGGATTCATAGTGGCTGTGGTGGAACTTGTTGCATTCTCTATCATGCTGTTTCAGAACTTCTCAGCGATACAGGACTACAGAATTTCAAAGAATATGACTGGACCATATTCTGAAACACAGTATGAATAGTTTTCTCTGAATTTTACTTATCTTTAAAATGAGGCATATATATTCAGTTCCCTCGTTTATGGGTCGACGAAACATATCTCCTCGGAGGGAGGGTTTGCCAACAGTCAATGTTATTGCAGAAACCCCATTCCCGGTTGGGGGTCTATGGAGAGATTACAGTAGTTTTAGTTAAATCGCAAAAAGGGTCTTTGTTCGGAATGCTATCAAAAAGAAGGAGGGAAATGCTGGGAAAAAGAGGGAGGAATGCTAACGGCCAATCAGCTATCAACCAATAGCTGTTTTGGCCCAACCACCGAACAGTGACCTCGATGCCCAAAGCGGGTCATCTTTAGCGAACTCTCCCAATCGGAAGGAGAGATCTTCTTCTGCAATATAATGCTATTATTCACTTTTGATATTATTATGTTTCAGCTTATTTCACGTAGCATCAGTCCTAATCTGTATACCGGCTGTATTAGTAGTGATAGTCATGATAGTGGCATTAAGATCCCAACGACCGTTGCTTCTGATTCCACACTTCATCATTCAATTGGCCGTCATTCTAATGTGTCTTGTGTACTGTGTCTTAGCAGTTGTACTTCGCATATGGCAATATTTTGCCATTTTCTTTTTGCCCGGTGTCTTGGAGGCATGGTTTCTTCATATCATGATAAGATGCTATCAGTATTTTAAATCCGGAGCTGCAAAGTCGCCACGCCTAGCTGCTACTCAACGTCAAGACGTATGCGTTCTCCGATGAACTCACTCTTGCTAAGTTATACTTAATTGCCCATGCACAATCATCAATATTGTGGCATTGATTTTTCTAATCTTTGTGGCGGATGCAGTTGTTTCTGATAATGACTGTCTGTATGTATAATCTCTCACTTGTTCTCCGTAGTTTTAAAATTCCTCTGTTCTTCAGTCAAACTTTGCAGCTATACGGTATAAAAAATTAGTAGTCGTACCAAAAAATCTTGCAATCGAACTCTGAGCCCCTGTTCTGAGCGTCAATTATACAGTTAGGCTATAATAAATTAGGCTATAATAGGTAAGTTAGGCTATAAAGTATACATACATACATATATTTTTCTTAAATTCTAAACCCATACCTAATTACCAAAATTACCGGGTACTAAATTGATAAAAAATTTAGATTCGGAAGGAAAATGCTAAATAACTCATACTCTAGTGTGTTGTTCCTTGGTCCAAAATATTTCCAAAAGTCGGGTCACAACCAGCCCATGACCGCTAACCGGATGTCTTGGTTACAAATCTCCACAGCAAAAAAGGTTGGTCGTTCAGTTTTGCTGATTGGATTTTTGGATTTCTCGGGACGAATTAATTTGAAAACGAGATTTTATCCGGTTTGGATCAAAATTATCTATGGTCGTATCCAGTTGCAAAGACACCGGAAAAAGGTTTTTCTGGTCTAGTGCACTGAATTCCGGATGAAAAAATGTTTTTGGCACGATGAATATTTGGGAGGCCACTATTTTACAAAGCAATCGAGTATCCAGATCCCCCGCGTCAAGAGTATATAATAGGAAGAGTGGGAAGCTTGACCCTTCCTAATGGAAATGGCCTGCGAGATGCTCGGCACATTAAGGCCGAGATCTCGGGGGGGGGTCCCGCTTAGCGTTGTTAAGCGTGTGTTTATATGCAGTCGAACTGAAAAGCACTGATGAGGATTACGGCAGCTGAGGCTTTTCAGTTCGACTGCATATAAACACACGCTTAACAACGCTAAGCGGGACCCCCCCCCCCGAGATCTCGGGGGGGGGGGGTACGCTAATACACGTAAATTTGACATAAGGTAGGCGATTAGCCAATCAGATGCGTTTTAGTTCAAACGCATATAAACACATGCTGAACAACGGTAGGTGGTACCCCCCCCCCGAGATTTCGGCCTTAATGTGCCGAGCATCTCGCAGGCCATTTCCATTAGGAAGGGTCAAGCTTCCCACTCTTCCTATTATATACTCTTGCCCGCGTTAGCCTATTCGTAAAATGTTTGGTCTAGGCCAAATAAGCCTCGATCTCAATTTATATCATATCTGTATTTTGTTAACGATAGCATCTTAAAAACAGCTCAAAAGTAATAAACATGGGACAACGATAAACACTAGCATCAAATCTCATATCAGGTTGAACAATTAAGGAAAAACGAAAAGAGACAAAGGAAAGGACCAGAAAATCCCTTAGCATTAAGGTGTTATAATTCACAAATTACAGCAAATATATAAATAAAGCAAATATAAAGTAAATTCAGGTTGAAACTTGCTAGGCGTAGACCAAATAACATTTTAATAAATTAATTTGACTTCCAGACTGTAATGGTTATTCATTCATTCATTTTTATTTAACCAACCAACCAATGCCATTTAAAAGCAATAACAGCAAATGAAATTAGCAAGTAAGGTACGAAAACATAAGATAAGTAAATACTACACACAAAATAAGTAATATACTATTCAAAGTTGGTAAGGAACGGGGTGGGCCGTTTGCCCGGCTACTAGTCCCCGCCCCTTGACAAAGTGAGATAGAGATATATTATTAAGTTTTCTTTTAAATTCATTAACGCACTCAGAACAAACTATATCGGAATTCAAAAATTCCAAATTGGAACAAATCGATTACAAAAATAATTTTTTCTGATATCCAAGCGGAAACGTTTTAATATCAATTTGTGCGGATGTCCACGAGTAGCACTGTAAGTGTTTAAACTGAAAAAATCTTCCATCCTCAGCTCAATAAGGTTATGGATAATTCTATACACCATAATTAAATCATTCACAATTCTACGCTCTTCCAGAGATTGCAATTTTAACCTGTGCAAACTTTGCCCATAAGACAAGGTTTTCAGCCCAGGTAGTCGTTTGGTGAACCTTCGCTGAACTCTTTCAACGATATTTATATTTTTTAGATAAAACGGAGACCACACCTCTGATCCATATTCCAACATTGGGCGAATGTAAAGTTTGTACATATATACTGAGCAAAAAAATAGAATAAAGTAACAGACTTACTTTTTGAAAACCAATAGTTGCAATATTTAAACAATGCATGGAAAACTTAAAATTTGGCGTAATAGTAACACCTAAATCATTAAGCTGTGGTACTACAGCCAGTTCATGTTGACCAAAATAAAAAGGATGTTGCGTATTAGTATGCCCCATATACATTACAACACATTTTGAAAAGCAAGCTTAAGTTCTCTGCTGGTAGTCCAATTTAGGACATTTGTTAAGTCTTGTTGCATAAGGGGTTATGGCTAGGCACCGAGGTAGAGTAAGTTAAGAAAATTTTTGCGTCGTCGACATACAGTCGGATATCCAAGTACTTTAGAGATGTACAGACTATTAATGTACACAAGAAATAAAAGCGGGTGCTAAAATACTGCCCTGAGGTACTCCAGAAATAACATTTTTAATACTAGATTTAAAACCTTTCAGTTCGACATATTGTACTCTGTTGGTCAAATACGCCTTGAGCCAAGAGTAAAGTTCGTCGCTAATGCCAACAGACCTTAAAACTTGTAAAAGCTTTGAATGGAGGACCGTATCAAAGGCTTTAGCAATATCAAGAAAAAAGATATCGATGTTTTTAAAATCATCTAAGGCTTGAGTCCATAAATTGTCAGTCTCTAATAACTGTGCTACAGTTGACCTGCGCTTTCTAAACCCAAGTATCAATTAAACCATGACTATTAAAATAATCTGATAAGCATTCGGCAACAATGGATCCCATAGGTTTCCCGTAAGAACACAGCAGACTAATTGGGCGGTAGTTTTCAAAACTACAGCGGACGCCTTTTTCAAAAATTGGATTAATTTTACCCTTTTTCCATTCAGTTGGAATAGTATTCTTACGAAATAATTTTGTATAAATCAGTGGGAAATGTAGCACGACAGAGCTAGCAAGTTTAACTAACAAAATTTGGGGAATTCCATCTGGTCCTGAGCTATACTTTTTTGGTAAATCTATTAAATGTGCAAAAACTATCAATGCTAAAGTCTACAGAACTTAAAAAGGTCGTGGGCAATGGCAAATCAGGTATAATTTCATCATCATCAATAGCAAAAAGCGAAGAGAAAAATTCATTGAAGAGTGCGGCTTTACTGTGTTCTTCAAGAATTGGGTTTCCGTCCTTAATCATGACTGGAATATCTGACTTTGTTTGAACTTAGGACCGGACAAAGTTTCAAAACTCTTCTCAGTCGGATTTCGCAAGAGCATCTGCTCACGCTGATGTAAATCTTTTCTTTTTTTGTTTTTTTTCGTACGCCCCACTTCAGTTGGATGTGCACCTGTTAGGAGTAGTGTCAGCCACGATAATTTTAAATTTTGACTATAGGGGAAGGGTGATTGGCTGACACCGAATAATTGTCTTCACAATTACCCGAGGCGTTTACCAAGGCTGGAGATTTGTCCATCACCGTCTATGTGATGAACGCACCTCGGCAGCTCCACCCGAAGGCGGCAGCCCCTTAACTCTCGGACAATTAATTGACATAGGCGGGAAGGGGGGATTGCTAAAGTCCGGTGCCAGCTGGCCCGTTTGAAAACAAAACATTGTAATTTTGAGGGATCCTTAGGATCCAAAGTCTCATGTTTGCGGCCGATTGATGCAGATGGTACATTCTCCCAATCTGATCAGCCTTGTGTGTTGCGTTGAGCTGTACAGCCGTGACTTGGTAAATGTTTAAACAAATTTTAATAAGACAGAGACCCGGGGGGACCTTTTTCACCCCCCCAAGCCTTGTCTATAATAAAAATAAATTAAACTAACATACTTTTTGTTTTTGCTTACCACTCGCCTGGTAACCCCTGGCGAGCGAGGGGGGCTCCTGGATGGGTGTTGTTGCGTTGTATGAATTGCAGTTGTTGATGCTGCTGTTGTCGTTGTTAATGTTGTCGTTGTTGTTGTTGTTGTTGTTGTAGTTGTTGTAGCAGTCAATATTTCTTCTTCTTGTGTAGGGGGAAGGCTGCAAATCCTTCGAAAAAAGTATTTAGCTGCAGATATATGCAGCCTCCCCCTTCCAGTACTTGATCAAATCTCCTAAGCCAGCACTTCAGTTAGTTCGTTTAGTTCACATTTTCATCTTTTCTTTTGGATTGCCTGGATAACTTAGCTGCGTTTAACCAGGCTCGTTTGGCTATATCGGTAGGGTTTTGTTTAAATTTTCCATGCAATTGCAATTGTTTCTTATGTAGCTTAATCGTTGTAACAGACCAATAACGAATATTATTTACTGAGCTACATAATGGAACAAAAAGAGCAATGAATTTCTGAATCTCATTTCGAAAAGTTTGCCATACTAAATCAATAGAAAGATCAAGATTAAGAAAGGTTGCCCAGTTTATATTATCTAAATAAAGTTTCATATTCGCCTTATTGAAATTGTAAAATTGTTCTTGTTGTGAGTAATTAATTTTAGGAACCAGAAAAGGACCTAAAAGTCCAGAAACCTGTAAATAACCTGACCGCAAAAAGGATTGAGAGCATTCAATATTTGCAATAAAATTATGGTTATTTATGAACACTAAGTCTAAAATATTTCCACGATCATGAGTTGGCTGCAGCACACACTGCAGCAAATACCTAGTTCAGACATTTTAGCACAGAAATCCATTTCTACACCAGACAATTCATTAGTGTTCAACCAATTAATCAAAGGATAATTAAAATCTCCTAACACAAGTTTAAGCATGTCATTATCCAAGTGGTCAGTTAATGTTAACATGAGTTGAGCTGTCGAAACAGCTTTGCTCGTGGATGGTGTTCTGTATATAACAGCTACCCTGAAAACTACCGTTTTGCATACAAAAATGTCACGAAAAATCGCTTCAAAGTATTGATTGCTAACTGTTTCAACAACATAAAATTTTAGAAATTTTGTAATCAGAAGCAAAACTCCACTCTCATTTCCACGCCTGGTGGAATCATGTTATGAGACAATGTTACTGTATCAAAGGATGCATCTAAAAACTCATTACTTAACCATGTTTCCGTTATACAGTTGACATTTGATATTACTAGATATCTCATAACACAATTCGGGAACCTTATTTCTTATACTCCTGGAATTTGCGAGCACAAATGGTTTTTATATGCTTTTATACAAAAGCAATTATGCAACAGACATTGATTGGTTACTACTTGTTTTCCTGGTTAGTAGGATTAGCGGAATCTGGGTCTGCGTCCTCGTTGTCAACAGGTGGAATTTGGTTTGGCAGTGGATTCGGTTCTTCATCAGGCTTTGGCGGATGCTCTATTATAGTTTCGTTTCTAATAATCAAATCCCTTTTCTCTTCATTACGTCGCCGGTAGAGCTCCTCCCGAAACTGTCTATTCGCCGCCCGTTCTGACTCAGTCAGATCGGCATGGACAAAGGGACGAAATCTCTGCTTTGCATAATATCTATCCTGGGAACACACTTTCTGGATCCGTTTCCCAGGGTTACGACCTTCCCTAAAAGTTGAAACCACGGCAGAGCGAAGAATGCCAAGAGTATCACAATAGGTCCCAAGCTTTTCATTGTCTACCCGGTTTTGATATATGGGTTTGTTAGGAAATTTTTCGGGCATGCCGACAACAACTAGATTCCTCTTTTTACCACGTTTCTCCAAGTAGTCCTTGACAAATTCCAAAGCCGCTTTCGTGTCCGCTTCAGTGGCGGCTTTAGTTTCCGCGGCAACAATTTTGCCGACCACATCTTCAGACCAAGGCGAAAGTTCCATGAAAGATGCATCGGAACCGTTAGAGAAGCACCAGACCTTACCGTGCTGGCTAAGGGGAGCCAGCTTGGACTTAATAGAGTCGGTTAATTTAGGCAGACAGTTCTTACAAATATAGTTACCAGGATTGTCGTTTATTATAAGACCAAGCTCCTGAGCAGACGAAATACCCATACATTCGTAGTGGATATATTTATGACACATGAAGCATTCTACCATAGACTTGTGATCCTGGCGATCACACCAGCACGAAGTCAGAACTGCTTGTTGCCCAACGGAATTAACGTGTGTCTCCTTAGCACCCCCACTTAATGATCCAACCGCAGTTGGCTTTGATCCACTTTAGCCGCACAAAGTTATGAATGATCCACCAGTTATTTTCATTGATCCACGCTTGTAATTTTGTAAAATCATGTTGTCAAAGTGGGGGTGCTAAAAACACATTTGCGAACCAAACTAATGATCCAAAGCTGCAACTTTTTATTTGGCAAGATAATTACATAAGTCATTTGATCCACTAGTGTTTTTTATTTACTTTCATCAATTTGCTGCTGGAAATGGAAAAATTAGGTCTATAGATTGTTATTAAACAAAACGGTGTATGTTTAATGCTTATAGCTAACCTCTGGCTTAGAAACATTACCCAATTTTAGGGCTAGGCCTCAAAAATTTAATTTGGGGGAGGAGGGAGTTCTTTGTTCAAAATTAATGAAAAAATTACGATTTTGCTAAAAATTGGTTTATATTACTAAAATTAATTTTATTTCAACAGTGTTGATCTTCAATTCCATAGCCGCTGCAACGGAGATTTGAGAAGGGGGGAGCTGAGCATAGTTTCCTTTGGGAGGGGGTATCTATCCTCCAAAACTTGATTCCCCCAGAATTTTTGACATACCCTTCCCCAACTGTCGGCTACCCCACCCCTCTCCCTGAACCCCCAGCGATTTTTGGACCCAAAAAGTTAGCTAAATTCGGCCGAAAAATGGTAATTTTTGAGAAGATTTTGTCAATTTTTGGGGACCTCCTCCGCCTCCCCCCCCCTCCAGTCGAGTTGCCCCCCATTTTTCCCCAGCTACACCTATGAGTTGGGGAAGGGAGGGCTCCCCCAACTTTTCTGGGGAGCCTCCTCTGGACTGGAGACCACCGAGCTCTCCCCCAGTCCTGTGCTGAGAAATTCTATTTTTATGCCAAAAACCGCATTTTCAGCCATTTCTAATGACAAAGAACATCCGACCATGAAGTAATTTAAACAGCATGTTCAAAGTCCAAAATAACGTCAATAGTGAGTTATAAAAGTTCTTAAAACTGTTAAAAACGTTTGTTCCTCGCAATAATAAATACCTTAAGCCGACAATTTGGACTTTTTTTGAAAATCTTGCTTAACTAACCCTAAAAATACCCAATTTTCAGACAATTTTAGTGCCTTCGGTTCTACTACCTCACCCCAGTCTAGGGAAGAACGGACGTCCCCCCCAACCCAACCTTACACGTTTGGAGGCGGAATGGGGGTATCCGTCTTTACAATTCATGAGTATTTTTTGAAAAATTTACCTTACACAATACCAATTTTTGGTCTTACACGAATCGAGGAGTACTCACATTCTGTATATTTATACATGCTTTTCCGTTTTCTCCATCTGGACCAATTTCTGGGGAAGTTATGGGACGGATGCTCATTGAAAGGGCTTTAGGCAGCTAGTTTTCTTTTATGCATGATTTTTTCAAAAAATAATGTTGATCTTGTGTTGAAATATTCCATCCATGCATGAAAAACGTTTTTCTTAAAAACTTAGAAAAACTTAGCAGCATGTCTATTGCACAGGGTATTTTTGCAGGGGGGCGCCCCCCCCGAAAATGTCTTCCCCCCGAAATCGCCCCCTCGCGGGATTTTTTTGGGTGCCCAAATTTTTGCCAAAAATAGGCAAGCTTTTAAAAGTTTTTGGGCTTGACCCAAGATTTTTTCGTAAAAATTTTTACATTAAATCCTGGCATTTTTGAGAACTAACGTTTCACCATGCAAAATACGTCAACAAATACCTGGCTCATGGCTCATTTTTGCAAAACAATGGTTTTGCTAATGGTTAGAAAAAAATTTCATTTTGAAATTTGGTTTTTTCCCGCCGAGTCTAGGCCACCCCCAGGTATATATAACAGGCATATAACATATATATACATACATCCTCTTGGGTAGTTTTGGACGCTCTTTAAGATACGCTATTAAAATCCGATCTAGCTCATATGGGCGACTCACACTGGCGGTGGGTTTTTTCCCGCATCACGGACTGAGTTTTCCCCCCGTCGCGCTATAACCCTCCCCCTATTCCGCAAATCAAATGCGGTCTGCGGGCGATGCGAAATCTTGGAAAGTTGGTGGTCGACCCAACAAATGTGATGGGGGTATATATTGTAGCGAAGTCCTTACTGCTTGAATCTAGAAGTGTGGTTCGAATCTCTCAGTCTTAGCGATTGTACACTTCGTAGCCAGTCTAAGAGCAAGAACGCAAGCGCAAACCCAACAACTTACAGTAGTCTAACTTGGATAGACTTTCTTTAATATAAAGCACACAAACAATCAGGGAATTTTTGGATTCAAACGTAAGAATGATCCCCAACTAACTACTGCAGAGGCTTTTTAAAGGTTTTCAACCGGAATGGTTCGCAAAGAAATTAATGAGCTCATTAAGAAAAAGTTCAAATTTGCAAGTTAAGTCTTGCAATCCCCTTTGAGAAACACCGACCGATTAATTTCTGTGTAACAATATTTTAACCTATGTCAGAATTTCGAGAACGTACGCAGGGAGCAAAATTTACAATTCGTAGGAGAAAATAAATGTGCGACATAATAACTTGCCTACGTGGGGGGGACTTTCCTACACTTCCCCCTTCCTTGAACGGAGCACACCCGGGCGATCATAAAAAAGCAGAAACAGAAAACCAAACCAAATATTGGGAAAAGGCATCAGGGAACTTAAGAAACCATGAAATAATTCGTTATCAGGGAAATTGTGAACACTTAGGACAATTACCAAAAAAACAGTAACAATAAAACCAATTGTCAACCAGCTAAGTAGGAAAAGTCCACCACCGTAGCAATAAGCCAACACCAGGAAACCTGCTGATTCAGGAGGTAGGATGGAAGCGCTGTAGGCCGAAGGAGGTAGCTGAGATGAGATGAGAGGGAGAGTGGCTTATGGCATGGAAATGCGCAACTGCGGGACATTCTGTAACAGAATGCGCATGAGACGTAGGGCACCAGACGCCGTGAGTACCGTGCCATTAGCGGAACTCAACATCAGGTTCAGTTCATTGATCTGGTGAAGCTCGATGATCCGGGCAGCAGGAAAGCTGCTGTGGCCCATCCTGAGAGCTCGGCGTGCCTCGGAGACCCGGGAGGACAGCACATCCGTTCGTGGGGGCATCTCAGTAATGAACAGAGGGCCCACAAAACGCTGCTGATGGACATGCAAGACGGCTTCGTATCGCCGTTGCAGATCCCTGGCATCGGCTGCCGAGGACAGATCGTCGACGCCAACAATGCAAATCACAAGGGAAAACCGTTTCGGATTCGGCAGTCGCTGCAAAAACGAAACAACAGACTTCTTGTGGATTGAATGTTGTAAGGATAGCCGCGACTAGCGATGCAGGAGCAGACGGCTGTTATGGTACTCGATACGTCCTCCCATAGCAGTATCACTGAGCACCGGTATCTCGTCATACGGATGGAGAATTAGGGGAATGGCGCTAGTAATGGCTACCTTCACCTAGGTATTGACGTGCCGGTGTAGGAGAAAGTCATAGTAAGCCTCGTTTATATGGGAAATTTCTTCGGACAGGTGGATTTTGGGCGGAGCCTCGTGGAGTACTCGGCGCATTCCAGGAGGGTAGGTCCACGGCGGAAGATCCTTGAGGTGCTGTTCAAGGACCACTTGGACAATTGGGCGAATATAGGTGGCCAAATCAACAACTTCCAGACGTCCTTTCTCGTCTAGGTATCGCTTCAACAGTTTGGACAGATCGGCTTTGTGGATTCCCAACAACAGCCAAGCTGCTTGGTTGAGTGCTGGAGGAGCTATAGTGCTCAAGCGGAGCAACAGTAGATAGAGAACTGCCCAAATAGGGTACGGGAACTTTATTCCGCCGATCACTGTAGTAGCCTTGTGGAAGAGGTTGAATCGGGAATCGAGCGGGATGGTAACAGATCCATCTACCTCGGTGGGAACTGGCTCATTGGCGGGTGGCGCCTCCGCCCGATCGTTAGCTACCCGCTGTCTTTTCAAATTGCCGTCCGCAGACATGCTGGACTCATCATCACTCCCGGTCATTGACGCTCTGTATGTGGGGTCCACGGTGGAATCTGTTTCAGGACTGACTTCTGTTAGATCCAAATCAGCATAGAGTGCAGCACAAGCAGCACCAAGAGAGGAAGCTGCAACAGGGACAGGCAAGGAGGAATCGGACAAATTGTTCGGTTCTCCTGGTATTGTACCAGCTGACGCTGTGGGTTCGCTCGGATCACCGCACCGTATAGGATTCTGGGGAAATTCGCTAGTCGTCGTTTCGTTCACTTCCATGTTTTCCTGGTCATCATAGGCCTCTTCGATCACAATGATGTCGTGGGATTCCTGGTCGTCCTCTGCAGGGGGCAACTGAAAATGCTCGACAGCCAGCTGTTTTACAGCTGTCAAGTCAATACCGTTGATGTCGACACTGTAGACAGGACAACCGTGAGCACCACGATGAACACGTAGAAATTCGACTTCAAACGTTTGATCAATCAGCAGTTGAACTAGCACCGTTCCGAAGTCAGGGTGCCACGGTAAATTCGCCGGAGGGCTGGGAAATTGATCTAGTTGACACTGGTAAACGAGAGGAGGAGAAGCTAGAATTTCATGGGTACCATCAAGCAATTCGAGCACCTGCTCAGGTTTGACAGAGAAAATATCTCCGTAATCGATGGCTAAAACTTCGACCGAGGTTCGAGAATTGCTTAGAATGTAGCCACGCACATAGAACGAAAGATTCGGATGTGGAACCGCACAGTGAGCAAGGACACCGACGGGTCCCTGCACTTTTGCATCCTTGGGGTACTGCTCCAAATTGAGAATAGACGAAATGTCGCTGGCAGTGTCCTCGTCACGAACCAACCGCAGGTAGAACTGATGAGGATGCGTAGCTGAAACCAGACGTGAGCGAAGTATCCGGCCCTGAACATCCACTGGATCAACCATGCGTTCCAAGAACGGCAATGACGGAATGGGAATTTCTGCATAATTTAAGGCCGTTACAATGGCCAACGAACTTTCGCGAACTTGGTGATACTGTGTACTCAAATTAGTACACCGTCTGATAAGGTCTTGCTTGACATTGTCATCCTTGACATCACGTAAGATGGTCTGAACAAGGTCTTGGTATTCCGCTTCGAATTTCAAAGAATGCAGCATAAATGGACTGCTAGACATGATCACAGCGAATTAATGTTTCTCTAGAACACAGAAAATAACTGGGCATTTTAAGTGGAAATAAATTACTCAGTGAAAGGTAAATTAACGGGAATTTAGAGCCGGTAAGCGAAACAATGATATTCTCAAAACTAAGGGCAGGTAAGTGATATTACTAAGTAAATCGTACTCGTAAATGATGCGAAGTATGCAGAGCCTATTAAAGACATTGTTACGCAAAATTAGTGGTAAATTAATGAATGATCTTAATCTTAATCCTTGAGGACTCGAAACTAAATATATACTAAAACATAACGCGCTATTAGGTGCTAATCAAAACTTAAAATTTTGTCAAGTCTAGGAATACAATATGCCACGGAAATTAATCGAGCTGACTTGTATCGAATTTTGAATTTAAATTTCAATATCAAAGACAGGGAAATTCCTATATGAAAAATATGTTGGGAAATGCTTGAGTTTAAAATTCACCACTGGGCGGGTCATCACGACTTGAGCTAGCCAAGTCTTCAGTTTGGCTGATTGGAGTTAAGCTTTTGTATAATTTTAGTCTGTCTAAGCCAACCCATTGCTTGTGAAATCGAGGTGCTTTAGCATATTTTCCCAGCATTTCTACGAAAGCCTTAGAACCTTTTATGTCGGTAATTTGCCCTGGTCCAAACCACTTAGGCGCAAGCTTTGCTGCTAAGCCCTTATTTTGCTTGTGCAGTAACACCATTACGTGATCTCCAATGGAGAGAGTAACATGTGCACGTTGGTCATGTTGTTTCTTTTGAGCCTGAAAGGCTTTTTCTATCGCCTGTCGTGCTTTCTCATACGCATTTTTAAGCTGGATGGTGAGCCATATAGCATAATCTAACTCTTCTAAATATGTAGTCCGTACTTCTGGTAAATGGGCGATAGAGGGAAGAACTGCTTCCCGTCCATACAATAGGTAGAATGGTGTGAAGTTAGTAGAAAGTTGTATCGAAGTTCTATAGGCGAGTAAGGCTAGAGGTAAGCACTGATCCCACGTCCTTTGCTGACTATCTGAATACATGGTAATTATTGTGCTCAGGCTGTGGTTAAACTTTTCAACCAGACCTTGAGTTTGAGGTCGATATGCAACACTGAATGTTTTTTCAGTAGACAGGACTTTACAAACAGAAACCAAAAGCCGATTTAAATAACTTGTCCCACGATCTGATAGCAGTGATCGTGGTGCTCCATGACGACTTATGACACCGTCGACAAAAGCTTTAGCTACGGTTTCAGCGGAAATGTCAGCTAATGCGAACGCTTCAGGCCATTTGGTAAATGGACACATAAATACTATTATATAGCGATTACCAAGATAAGTAACTGGCAATGGGCCTAAAATGTCCGTAATAACTGTGTGAAACGGGTGAGACACAGGTGCATGATGTAGTTCCGGTCGTTGATACTGAGTTGGTGGTTTCCTTTCGGCACATTGCAAACAAGTTTCACAATGGCGTTTAATATCTGTTTCCATTTTTGGCCAGAAAAAATGTTGTTGGACCTTGTCTAGTGTCTTTTTGCTGCCTAGGTGACCACCTATAGTATCATTATGCAGTAGTTTCATGATATCGGTCCGTAGGTGTGCCGGAATTACCAACTGGGAATGACTGACTCCATACCTTTTTGTTACTCGGTAAAGTATATTATTCGTCAAGGTAAATTGAGGTGCATATCGTCGAATATAGGCCACCGTGCGTGCATCGTCAGGTAAATTACCATTGTTTAGGAAGTCGATCAGAGTCTGCAGCTCAGGATCATCTTTTTGTTCGTCTATGACAGCATGCAGCACAGGCTTTCGAATAGTAATTAAATTAACTTTCGGAATTCTAGACAAAGCATCTACATGTTTTTGGGAAATACCGGGGCGGTGTTGGATTACCATTCTATTTCCGTATTCCTGTAGTGTCAGTGCCCAACGAGCGAGACGACCGGAGGGCTCTCCACGGATATGCAGTAGATAGCTCACCGCTTGATGATCAGTGTATACTGTGAAGTTTGCGCCATACAGGTACTGGCGAAATTTCTTTATAGCCCACACAACCGCAAGTGCTTCTTTTTCTGTAGGGGAATAAGCTTTTTCTGCCTTACTGAGACTGCGACTTATATACGCTACGGGATGCTCCACTGGTCTAGCCAATCCAGCATATTGTTCCGGCTGGTGTAACGCCGCACCTAACCCATAATCGCTAGCATCAGTATAAAGCCTATACGGTTTACTTGGATCGGGAAATTTTAATGTCGGTGCGGTCGATAGCCTTGTGATTATTTCAACGAACGCATTTTCGCACATTTCGTTCCAGACGAATGGCGTGTCTTTCTGCAATAATTTGTTAATGGGACATACTATTGCAGAAAATTTCTCAACGAACCGACGATAGTAAGAAGCAAATCCGAGAAATTGACGAACTCCCTTTACACTGGACGGTCGTGGCCATCCGAGGATAGCAGAAATTTTACTTGGATCTGGTCGAATGCCTGCACTTGAAATTATATGACCTAAATAGGGAACTTCTCTCTGGGCAAATTGGCACTTTCTTAATTTAAGCTTAAACCCATCATTTCGTAACCTGGTGAATACTTGCCGAATGTGGGTTAAATGGTCTTCAAATGTGTTACTGTAAATTAAAATATCGTCCAGGTACACGGTACAGATGTTCCAGTTAAGACCATGAAGGGTATGTTGCATATGCCGTTGGAATGTAGCTGGTGCATTGCACAATCCAAAAGGCATTCGATTATATTCATATAATCCCTTATACGTGACAAAGGCAGTCTTTTCTCGGTCGTCTGGGTGTACCTCAATTTGGTGGTAGCCAGAAGCAAGATCGAGGCTAGTAAAGAACTTAGCTCCTCCTAACAAATTAAGAGTATCTTCAATACGGGGCAACGACCATTCACATTTCTTTGTTACAAGATTCAGTTTGCGATAGTCAACACAGATTCTGTTCGTACCATCCTTCTTCTTCACAACAACTATAGGAGATGAAAAGGGCTCGTAGATTGTTGAATGATCCCTCGTTTCTCCATTTCGTCAATTTGACAACCGACATCATTCCGTTGGGAATAAGGTAAATTATATGGCCGCTGCTTGATAGGGGCTTGGTCGTGTGTAATGATACGATGGTAAATTTTATTGGATCTTCCGAGGTCATAATCGTCACTGGCGAAAACATCGGAGAAGTCAGTTAACGTACCCATAAGTTTCTCCTTTTGTGTTGGCGACAAGGTCGAATTTTCTAGTTTTATCTCACTTTTGATGTTAATATTCCCTATGGGCACAGAACTACGTGGAGAAGAGCAGAATTGATTTAAATTTGTCTGACTAGCCGGATTATAAATGGAGGTGGCAGGTTCCAGTTTTCCAAGAGTGGTCCCTGCCATCAGTAAACAAGGTATCATCGCTAAATTCATTAAGCAGATGGGAACTAATCGGCTAGCAGATATCTGTGCAACTGACCGTTTAGCTACAAGACCGGGCTTCTTCTTAGTCATTACTTTTGGTTCGAAAACTACTGGATCCGGAGGAACTCTTGTTTTCATCTCACCAGGGCTTTTAACCTGTGCCATAAGTGTTACAGCCGTATTGGCGGGAACTGTGATTGTTTCTGCCAGATTAACGAAGTAGCAAGATTTAGGCGGAGGTCGTCGTTGGGTTTGTTTGTGCTTGTAATCCTCAAGCTTAATTTCTGTTTTTCCTAGTTTTATTCTATTTCGGCGGAAATCAAATCCTAACGGACCTAACTTAGAGAGCACGTCGACACCAATGATGCATTGATACGGATTATTTTCATTCGCGTACGCTGTAGTGGTAAATTGTTTCTGACCGATTTGTAGCTGAACTTTGCTGGATCCTACGATGGGAAGTGGGTGACCGGTAACTGAGGTTGCAAGCATCGGAGCAGTTCGAAGTTTGCAGTTTCCGCCTAACACTTTTGGATCGATTAAAGTAATCAAAGATCCAGTATCAACCAGAGCCGTTATTCGTCGACCGTTCAATTTAACTTTGATCAAAATTGGCTTTTGCTTCTCTTCAGATCGGCCAGCAATGCTGGAGACCGAAAGTGGTGGAGTCCTTGACCTTTCTTGATTCAACATGGGCAGTTCAACTTCTTGGGAAGTTTCCTCACTGACTAGAACAGGAGGCCATGGAGTCCTTATGCGATCACTTAATCTGCGCAATATGCCACGGACACCCTGAGTCGTAGAGGTTGGAACCGGGGGACTGGTGTCTTCCGAATCGTCAGCAGGTAGGCTAGGTGTATTGCTCGTCTGCCGTGTCCGTACATTATAGCGCCGATAAGTCCCAACTGCATGTGTAAATGCTTTCATAATTAAGGATGGTAAGTTGAGAAATCCAGCTTGGGGTAAATATGGACAACAATGAATGATGAAAAACGACAAGGTCACATAGCAACATACCAAGAAGACCCAAACCTGCCAGTAGCCGACATGTATGCCAGACAAAAACCCAAAATACCCCTTTTTCATGATGGAACCTGTAATAGCATCGGCTGAAGCAGAACTGTCTTCGTTTGCAAAGCCGAGATGTTGCAATACTTGCTGTTGACGCTGCAAGCTTCCTAGTAAATCGTTCATGGAGACGTGACTGCGAATAGAATCCCAATCATACATCAAAATCTGGTGGTAAATTACTGGAGAGAATGTGACCTTTTGCACATTCCAATCCCAAGCAAACACTTTCAATTCCTCTACATCCTTAACTGTAACCAGGACACCTGATTCCGCCTGATAGAGGAACGTCTCCCCAGCAAAGTCGACGGGAATTTCTAAGTTGGCAACACACTCCGCCGGGATGGAATCTCTGGAAACAATGTTTGTAGTGGGATTTAAGTACCCTTTAAAACTTTTGTCACCAATAACAAATTTTATAGGGATATCGACTGTACAGTCAGTAGTCATTGGTAAAAAGGTAACCGTTGATGTGTTCAGTACCTGACATGGGTATGTCTCAATAATGGATCCGCTAGATCGAGCATACAAGTCATCTTGATTTAGAAGATGGCGCATTGCTAGAGTTGGATTAGACAGCATGTTGGCCCGTAAGACTCGAACCAACGACTGCATCGTTTGGCAAGTCGCGTAGGCTGAATGGTGGAAGGTATACCGCATAGTTTCCTCAATGTTCATCTGCAGAGCTTGCAAACAAGCAGCCAGCAGGTCAGTGGTAACAATACCTTGCGATTCCAGAGGGTCATAATCAGCCGCCTTGTAGGTAACTCCGGTGGGAAGATCACCTCTTGTCTGCCGCTGATCTCGCGTATCTCTACTTTGCCTACACTATGCGAAGTTTGATGTGCGAAGTTTGATATTTCCTTTGCCGAGAACAAGCCACGAATGTGATCAGACAAGGATGGTTCCGGGGGTCTTTCAACTAAAATGCGGTAAATTAGTCCTTGGACTGAAATAATAACAGGATTTCCTTGGCAGTCCACGGATTCACGATGAACCGTCGAAGTTAGAGCTAAGTTCCTATCTTTGGACAACCATGCGTCTCCTAGGCGCTCTTCTTCCATATCTTTCCATGGTAAGATGGTACACTGTTCCGTTTTATTTACAGTCCAGATTAGATAAGAGGCATCCTGCAGGGCACACTCACCCATGTGGTAGTTACAATGACCTACCATTCCAGCTGTGCTCTCCATGCTGGTGGAACCATGCGTCTTGTAAACTTTTGCCTTAGCAGTTAGTGGTGGTAAATTTCCTCCATTTGCAACAATTAATTCCACCTCCGGGGTAAAACCAGTTGAGTTCGTTTTCCGTCTGATACAACTCACCCCTTTTAACTAAATCGCCATGCTCACAAATACGAAATTGTTTCATCCTATGACATTCTGATGATGAAACAGACAGTAGCTTACTATATTCCTTTTTGAGATGCTCGTCATCAAAGAAATACGTAAAAGTTTCAATAGTTTTAGTAATTTTCACACAGTGATACGCTACTGTGACATACTGTAGGTGATTTCGCTTGTATATATGTAATTTGGTTTGTCTTAATTTTGCAGGACCGTTAGTGGCGTCGGGCATGGTACAGGGAATTGGTTCTGGTAAGTGCCATAAAACTCTACTACTAACGGTATTACAAATCATCGGAGATGATTTTCCTTCTACTACAATGGTAGGGAAATTGGTATAGGTAAGTAGACTACAGAAAAATGCCATTAAAAAACAAAACCGAACTAAAACTGAACTAAATGTTCGCATTGATCGCATTAGTGCCACAATTTGGCGGCGGGAATTTACACCAAGAAGGTTTAGTATCTCACTCTTGGAGATATCTGTAAGTTTTTCCGCAGGCCTACGGCAGCTACCCTTTGGGTGCTTATTTCGTCTTCTTGACCACCGCTTACCGCCTTTGGCGCGATCATGCACTTGTATCATACCTACGAAAGATGGGAAATTATTATGTAACCTATGAAGTTCATCACGAAGAAATTCATTTTCGCTACTTAGTTGGGTGTCCGGACCACGCCAACAAATTTCTTCCTCAGTTTCCTCGTTTCCTAATGCATCTGCTGCATAATCTTCATTACTAGCTTGTGGGGTTCTAATCGCACACACCATTTTGCGCGCTTGCGAAGCTCTTGTATCAACTTTTCTGGGAGGGAAATTTCTATTAGCCGGGAATTTTGGATAGTCAGGTCGCTGTCGACACTGGTTAATCATATGACCAGGTCTGCCACAACGTAAGCAAATGGGCTTACCGTCCGGTGTCCACTTCCGTTGTGCACGGTTATCGGCCATATGTTGGGGACTCTTTTGTGTACTAGCTATGTCATCCAGTCTCTTACTTAATCGCTTTTCTAATTCATCTAAATGAGTTTTCCAAGGTGCGTCTGTACCAATTGTGTTAACTTGAAACCCCGGTCTGCCGTGGCGGGAAGTTTTATGATTGCGTCTTTCAGCCCTATCTTGTGCCTTTCGAATTTCGTGCAATTCATTTTTCAAATCCTTAAAATCAGGGAATTTGTCCTCGCTTTTTGTAGTTCTCCCTTCGCGACGCTGCAGAAGAGCTTCTTGCCTGCGGGCCTCAGTGATGGCGTCTTCGAAAGTTCCAGGCGGTTTCGCCAGAAAAGTTAACCTATCTTGAATTTCGGGTTTTAGGCCAGCCAACAATAGCCTCCTGAGCATATTTTCCCTGGCGTTATCAGCCATTGTGGGGTATGCATTCCGAGCGAGACGCTGCAGGTCACGTGCATAAGTAGCGACTGACTCATACTCTTGCTGTTTCCTGTTATGTAGCAATTCATAATTGATAAGCTCCTTAGCAGGGGTTCGAAACGCTTTTTCCAGTGCTGCCACAAGTGCACTATAATCATTTTTAACCGCAGCAGGTAATGCTCTGTACACTTCTAGGGCGTTATCTCTCAAATAGGCAGGGAATTTTAACAATTTTGATCATCGGTAAATTGTTCAGCCCTAGCTGGTAACTCCCAACGTTCATAAAAGTTATCGAAATTTTCATGAATTTCACCTTTAAAATATGGTAACTCTAAATCACGTTCTCTACGACGCAAATCAGAAGCGTGCACAGTTGAAGTTAGTCTAGTAAGATCAGATAGATCTTGCTGTAATGCTCTGAGTTGGTCTTCCATCGTTTTCTTTTTAAGCCTAGCACGATAGCGTTGAGTTCGCAAAGATTGAGGTTCTCTTGGAGTTTCGAAGTCAAAATCAAAAGATGGGGCAATACCGTCACTGCCGAATTGCATCCACTAACTCTAGTAAATGCCGTAAACCCAACCCCAGTAACCCCGTACAGCAACCACACACTACAGTTCAGTACTAACACACAGCAAAAATATGAATACTCGACGTTTTTGTTGGTTTTTATAAGCCCTACCTAGTGAACAGGGAAGTTTCTGGGAACTTAAAGCTGAAAAGAAGGACAAATACACAATATAAAATGGTAAATTGTTATCAAAGTAGGAAAAGAAGTAGACAGAAGTAGGATGACGCAACAATTCACAATTCAAGTCACCTATAGCCGTTACTTGTCAAAACTGCCTTAACCGAATTTACGCGCAGGGGAGAGAACCAAAATTGCAGATCCGAATAATCGGATCCTACCCAGCGCGCCAATGTAGCGAAGTTCTTACTGCTTGAAACTAGAAGTGTGGTTCGAATCTCTCCGTCTTAGCGATTGTACACTTTGTAGCAAGTCTAAGAGCAAGAACGCAAGCGCAAACTAAACAACTTACAGTAGTCTAACTTGGATAGACTTTCTTTAATATAAAGCACACAAACAATCAGGGAATTTTTGGATTCAAACGTAAGAATGATCCCCAACTAACTACTGCAGAGGCTTTTTAAAGGTTTTCAACCGGAATGGTTCGCAAAGAAATTAATGAGCTCATTAAGAAAAAGTTCAAATTTGCAAGTTAAGTCTTGCAATCCCCTTTGAGAAACACCGACCGATTAATTTCTGTGTAACAATATTTTAACCTATGTCAGAATTTCGAGAACGTACGCAGGGAGCAAAATTTACAATTCGTAGGAGAAAATAAATGTGCGACATAATAACTTGCCTACGTGGGGGGGACTTCCCTACAATATACATAGGTGAAAAAAAGCCGAAATTTAAGTATTTGTAGGGTAAATTTTGCAAAAATTTTCAAAAAAGCCCAAATTTTTGGCTTAAAGTGTTTATTGTTGCGAGAATACACGTTTTTACCTGTATTATGGACTTTCTGACTCAATATTGACCTTATTTTGGACATAGAAACATGTTGGCAAGCAAGTTTGCGAGTTTAAAACTACTGCCTAATGATACAATTACTTCATGGTTGAATGTTTTTTGAAGTTAGAAACGGCTGAAAATGCGATTTTTGGCATAAAAATCGAAAATTTTTTGGGGGTGAGGGTTGGGGGGGTCTCCAGAGGGCCCCCCAGAAAAAGTTGGAGGGAGCCTCCCCCATAAGGGGGGGAGTGGGGGGGGACCCCTCCCCCCACCAAAATGACAAATTTTGGCGACCCCCCCAGATTTTCAGATTTTTCTACCCCCCTCCGAGATTTTGGCCAAAAAGTGACCAAAAATGGCATAAAATCGAAAATTTAGGGGATCCCCCCACCCTCCGTCGGAACCCCCCCCCCCAGATTTTTTGCCCAGCCACACCTATGGCCTCCCCCACCCCAAATCTCCGTTACACCTACGGTTGGATTGCCCCCTCCCCCGGAATTTTGGGGGGTCCCTTTTTAGACCCCCCCAAATCCCCCACGACCCCCCAAATCTCCCCCAAAAAATTTTTCTATTTTTATGTCAAAAATCGCATTTTCAGCCATTGCTAATGCCAAAAAACATTCAACCATGGAGTAATTTTGACATTAGACAGGGGTTTTAAACTCGAAAAACTTGATTGGCAACATGTTTCTAAGTCTAAACTAAGGTCAATATTGAGCCAGAAAGTCCATAAAACCGTTAAAAACGTTTATTTCTCGAAATAATAAACACTTTAAGCCAAACATTTGGGCTTTTTTGAAAACTTTTGCAAAATTTACCCCAAAAATACCCAATTTTGACGCGACTCCCCCCCCCCCCCAGTTGGGGGGGGGGCGGGGGCCCCCAAAAATTTTGGGGGGTTGTAAAAATGGCTGGGGGGTTACCCCCCAATTACACGTACATCTATGATGGCCTAGCCCTAAAGTTGGGGTAATGTTTCTAAGCCAGAGGTTAGCTATAAGCGTTAAACTTACACCGTTTCGTTTAACAACAATCTATAGACTTAATTTTTCCATTTCCAGCAGCAAATTGATGAAAGTAAATAAAAACACTAGTGGATCAAATGACTTATGAAATTATCTTGCCAAATAAAAAGTTGCAGCTTTGGATCATTCGTTTGGTTCGCAAATGTGTTTTTAGCACCCCCACTTTGACAACATGATTTTACAAAATTACAAGCGTGGATCAATGAAAATAACTGGTGGATCATTTATAACCTTGTGTGGCTAAAGTGGATCAAAGCCAATTGCAGTTGGATCATTAAGTGGGGGTGCTAAGGAGACACACGTACGGAATTAGGAGGTTTGGATTTAGCCATAATTGGGAGTAAGAGTTCATGTACATTTCTTACCACTTCTACGTTTTCCCTTACATATCTGGCGAGGCTGCCAGGATACGGAGCAATCTGGTCCTTAATACGCCGGATTTCTATATTCCATGAAACTGTAGGCGGAGAAGGCGGCAGCAGAAGAAAATAGAAATCGGCACAGAACAAAACCATAATCGCGCAATTCACTGACCAGAGCTAATGGTACGCTTTGAATCAATAAGTGGGTTACTTTAGACTACTGGTACTCTTCGAATTAGGGCAATAAAGAAAAGTGGGAGTAGTAAGCAACATGATAAATTCATCTATATCTAGTTGTACTAATATAGTGACAAATTGCCAAGAGAACTTAGAAATAAAAGGAATGCAGATAGCGATAACGATGTCATGCATGGAATTAATAAGGCAGCAGCTTTGCAACCACAACCGTTTGAGGTAAGCTAAGTTGCTTTGCTGTGTGTGGCCGCAAACGGACTGCCAAAGCTCTTTAGAAACGAAACCCAAGACATTTATGAATATTTCTGCGATTCCAATAGGGTAGCTGCCTCAAACGGTTGGAATGAAAATGACATTGTAAAAAGGCGAAGCTCTTGAAAGTTTTAGAAGAGTAACCAACACTTTTGATGCATTGTCAGTGGAAAAATTCAATATTTAATTAATTAAAAGGAATATTAATTTCCAAATTCTAAGCTAGTATCAGTGGGAGATTGGGAGAAAAGTTAAGAGAGCGTAAACAAGGTGAAATTGAGACTGTTGACAGTTTTAAAGGTGTGCTAATGTCTTTCGCTCGCCGGGTGTACCCAGCTGCGGCTGCGGAACAATTGAAGGACAACGAAAAAATATTTTATCTATGAAACAATACCGTCAATTGCTAAATTTTGTTGCTGAGAGATTTTAAATTTTTAGGCGAAGCGGTAGATTCAGCAAAAAAAGGCGAGAGTATTGGGAACAGACCTTTCCAAATGGCGACACGCCTTACACAATCAGTTGGAAACGTTGGTTTCCCAGAATCAGCGCATCATTGAGGAGCGTTAGCATCGTCAGCTCTCTTGCTCCTGCACAGTCTGTAGCTGCGGTATCGTCTGCAGCGGCCACTAACAAGCTAACGAAATACAGGCATTAGCACAACCCGGAGCACACCCAACTACCCTGTTAAAAACCTACTTTACTAACTGTAATCCGCCCCCAAATTACTGTACTTGTGTTTCATGAATGATCAATGTATTAGTCTCAAACAGCTGCAATCCAGCTTATACAAGTTAGCTTAAATGCTTATGTAATCAGTCAGGTTAGTTCTCTGGTACGTGTTGCGGCCAATAGTGCCATTCATTTGTGAAAGGTTGAAATCAGGATCTGAAAGATGTGAAGAAAAGTGTCCAGGGCGGGGATCGAACCGCCGAGCTTTGGTTTTTAAGAAGTAGAACGCTCTACCACTGCGCCACATCCCCGGACAGGGAGACTAGATTAGAACACTGATTTCAACTTTTCTGGGTTGCTGATATTTAACATACGCCCCTTGCTAATTGAAATTCGGCCTCGAATTTCCAGGAATTGCAGGTCGGGTCCTCAAATCCAAGTACCATGTGGTCTAAGGGCGGCTCCCCGGCTGCCTCCTAACCCGAGGCCATATAACTTCTTTCTTCTTCAAAGCCGGGAGCCTGTATATCAAATCACACAAGAACCAATAACCACCATATTCACCCTTAGCACCACGAGGACCACCATATACCAATGCAATTATCTCAAGGACCTGCAATTCCACAATTCCCAGGCATCACAAACGACTTCATCTCCTCAGAGCGGTAAGGACACGGCACGGTCGCCAAATGTGAAAGGTTGAAATCAGGATCTGAAAGATGTGAAGAAAAGTGTCCAGGGCGGGGATCGAACCGCCGAGCTTTGATTTTTAAGAAGTAGAACGCTCTAAAACTGCGCCACATCCCCGGACAGGGAGACTAGATTAGAACACTGATTTCAACCTTTCTGGGTTGCTGATATTTAACACATTATAGTGCTATTCCGCCATATTTTATGCTGTATTAAATCCATCGTAAGTTCTTCAGTAAATACCATGCCTTATTTATCTTGTAATTAGGGAAGCTTAGTTAGGATATTTCTATTTTCTTGAAGCGAGTTGCGCCCTAGGTAGGGACTATTAGAACCTGCTTTCGTTTCGCCATTTAAGTGCAGGTTTGATTACCGGACAGTAAACCGGTAGTTAACAGTCAGCTTGGGGTATGTTACTAAAAGATCATACTACAGTCCCACCACGAAGTATGTCGTTGTAAAGCTGGAAGTGTACGACTACCCAAACTTTACGAGTGGAAACTGTGCGCAAGGAGAACGTCGAACCCGGAGGAGATGTAGATCCAGTCGACCTATGCGAACCTCGCCAAGAAACCTAAGTAAAACCTACCGAACGGAGTTGAACAGCCAATAAGGAGCAAAGACTCAAATAAATTGACCTGAATACCTCGAAATTTGCTAAAAATACAAGCTTAAATAAGTAACCTACCTACCCAAAATTACCAAGAAAAATCCTTACCTACCGACTACACAATTCTAATGCGAAAGCATAAAGTCTGACACAAAAATATGTGTTTAAAAGCTGTGAGGCCTCCAGTGAACTCAATATATATACTACGTAACCCCATAAAACCATATATTTTCGGAATTCTTGCAGCAAGACGAACATTTTAAACAATTTTAAAACTTTTTAAAATTTGAAAAATTTTAAAATATCGGTTTTGCGGGGAATTTTTTCTGACCGTTCTAGGTATTCAGCTCATTCTTTCAGAAAAATGTTCCCATCCGAAGATGCATCGATTGACACAAGAACGAAAAATATAGGTTGAGAAATGGGCATTTTATTCCACAAATTCGTTTTTCCATTTTCTTTGAAGTTTGCCGCTTTTTGCAGCTTTGTCTGGTTATTACTCGCGACTCGCTCAACTCGTGAAAATTTTTTCGATTAGATTTTCAGGACTAGGTGTCCGCTTTCACCGGATACATGTAGTATTTCAAATTTTGAAAGTAGATTTTTTGAAAATACCATTTTTTGACCAAAAATTTATTAAATTAAAATTTAGCAAAGGTGAGTAAACATACATAATCATAAAGTTCAAGCTGAGCTGAGTCCAGCGATATAAAGGTTTCTTTGCTACGACTTATATTTTCCATTGAGTGAGTCGCGAATAATAACCAGTCAAAGCTGCAAAAAGCGGCAAACATCAAAGAAAATGCCCATTTCTCAACTGATTTTTTCGGTCTTGTGTCAATCGATGCGTCTTCGGATGGGAAAATTTTTCCGAAAGAATGAGCTGAATACCTTGAACGGTCCGAAAAAACTCTGAAAAACCGATATTTTAAAATTTTTGAAATTTTAAAAATTTTAAATTTCATAAAAACGTTTGTCTCGCTGCAAGGATTCCGAAAATAAATGGTTTTTATGGGGTTACAACGTATATTAGTTCACTGGAGGCACATTTTTGTGTCAGACTTTAGTAAAATCAGCGCCCAAAAGATCTAAAAGAGAGCACATTTACTATAAAAGGGAACATTCTTGACAAAGGGAGTGACCCCCGAAAATGCGTACCGACAGAGAAAAATACAAAGATATTATAAAGTTGCAGAAATTCTTCAGAACAGAATTTTTAACCACAAATAAATGTTTCAAAACCCACAAACTTTCACAAGAACAAAGTTTTCAAACAATACAAATAAATTTCAGACCACCCAACAAAATACGATGACTAAATAAATCTGAAGTGTCCCTAAGCCGTCAAAAACTCAAACTACAAAAACTGTAAAAAAAGTTGCTTGGAAATTCAGAGAGGAAGAGGAATAATTTTTAAATATAAAAGGGGAGGCTCAACAAGGTCACCTTTGAGCTTGATTAAATTTTGAAATGGTCACTATTTACCTCCAAAAATCAATAGCAGAAATAGGCAGGCAAGGATTCACGCCAAATGTATAAACACGACCTCACTCGACAAAAGAAAACACCAGACAGACTGAAGACAGACATAAAAGTAGGCGATCATTTCGGCCTAGCAACCAATGAGAGAAAACATGATGAAATTTTGAAAGATTCTAATTGGTTGCCGAGGCTGCAAAAATGGATGGCTACTTTGCTGATCTATCTTCCAAACTTCTAAACAAATTTCAAAATACAACAACGCCGCTTAGCGGCAGGGAGGACTGACAAAACCAGAGTTAATTTAGAATACTATGAAGAGTTCGTTCCTATGAGACAAACATGATCTGTGGAACCGTCGTGCTGCGCGTATGGAGAACGCAGCAGTGGTGGGAGACATGAAAGGACTCTTTCGCGAGATCAAGAAGGCTGAAGGTTAAGACTGACGGGGCTGACTGAAACCATCAAGGATAATCAGGGCAACCGGATCTTACAGCTTGACAAACGTCTCCACCGCTGGAAGGAACATTTCTGTGATTTGCTCAACCGTCCGCCTCCTGTCAACCAACAGAACTACCCCTTTGAAGGATTCCTGCAAGTGTCATAAACGTCACCTACCATTTTGAAAATAGCCAAGGCTGTGAAAACACTGAAAAATGGCAAAGCAGCTGGCAATGACAATATTTTCCCAGAACTGTTTAAGTATGGAGAAGGTTCTGTGCTAATGCAACTAGAAAGCCTCTTCAAAAAGCTGTGGCAGGAGGAGTCCATACCGAAATCCTTTTGTACCGCCATTATCGTA
>JASAND010013928.1:0-12313 GCA_030248195.1 Trissonchulus latispiculum
TTTATTAGCTAGATTATTTTGATTGTCTAAATGTAATAATGTATTCTTGTATATAATTGTTTTTACCTTTGTGACAAGTCTACGGATATTGCACATGCACAGAATATTAAATAAATTAAAAAGTTAAAGTAAAATTAAAACTAGCAGCAATGCTGAAATGAAAGGCAGAAAACATCAAAAACAGTTTTCGAGAATTTCTAAAATATTCGTGATGACTCGTGATAAGGATTGCGAAAACATAAAATAAAAGTCTTGTCTAGACTACTATCCCCTCCCCTTCATTTTTTAAAACAACAATCCTCAATTGAGTAGAAATTTGGCATGGGTATGTTTTCAACCAAACTGAGTTAAATATAGCAAAATTCGATTTTTTCGATTGGCAGGGGGGGGAGGTAAACAGAAAATTGTTTTGCGTTCGCTTTGGCAGAAAAGTTGTGTATAAGGATTTTCTGGGCAACAGAACTCGATGAACTGAAGTTGAAAGAGTTTAAGATGTAACTAAACTAAATTCGTACAAACTGTATCTAATTTTCACGAAAAATGTTTAGTACTACTAACTATATATGATTGGCAGATAACAGTACCTGGAGTCGGTGAGCTGTGAGCTGGATCCCAGCCGGCCCGCAGGGGACAGATCCGCAATGGCAGAAAAATAGCGTTCCTGTTCCACCCGCGATTTCAACGCTCCCGGGGCTGCGTTGGCTGAAGCGACTGACTGTGCAGCTGAAAAAGTCAAAATCTACACAACGATGAAATTGCCCAGTAAACAATCGAAAACAATAATTTCTAAAACTTTTATAAAAGCTCCCCCAAATCCTCTTTGACTTATGTCAATAAGCTTACCCGAGGGCTGTTGTTGGGTGTGCTCTTTGAGACGTCCCATCATGCTTTTAAGCTGGAATCCAGCACCTCGCAGCAACAGAGCACCACGACCACTGCACCAGGTAATAACGGGAAATCTACAAAAAACCAAAACCATAAATATACGTTAGTGTAAGGCGGCCTTCACCTTTCATCTTCGCAAACAGTATACGCAAGTACACTTATGTACACATAGACCAAAAACTATAATTCCTAAAATTTAGAGTACTAAAAATATTAATATTAAACAACTCATTCTAAGACAATGCTGAAAATCCTTTCTAATCTTTTCTGCATACCTTCCTTGTCGATGACCTTTGGCAATTTTTCTAATACTTTCATCAGTCAGTTTCTTAGGCAGAACCAAAACAGAAGGATAGCTAAATCAGCGTAATAGAGGGAGATTTAATACAATCCATCGCAATCGCATATCATGATTAAATTTTTTAAAATAAAAATTTAAAAATCATTGATTTTTGTGCACATCCCCGCACAGCAAATCTTCACGGCACCCTAACAAGGATGGTGACAGGAAAAGAATTGCAGAATTGTAAAAAAATAGAATACTTCTCTTTGACCAACAACTTTGATAAAATTGAAATTAAAACTGAAAATTTCAGCAAACGACTTTAAGGGGGGGGGCTGCTTGGGTCAAAAAATCGACCCTCACGGATTTCGCTCAAATTGTGCCCATTGATACTCCTTAGGGCCGTACGCAATCCATTGAAATTTGAGACGATTTCGTTCAGGAATAAAAAAGTTACAGCCATTCAAAGTTTCCAATTCCTATTGAAAATGAAAATGGCCTAAAACCGGAACTTTAAATTTTTCGCTTCTGACAACGATAAATTACTCAAATCAAAACCGTTCGAAACGTTCTATAGCTCATTTTGTAGCTAAAAACAATATCTAAAACTTGTCGAAGAGCTTTTTTCAAAATTTGGTTTCTAACTTTTACAGTAATCATTTCCGTGAGGCAACCCAAAAATTTGTCAAAATGTGGCATTTTTCGAAAATTTTCGAACTTTACAAATATGCACAATATCTATATCAATCGATAGCTTTTTCGATTTTAAAAAACGTTTCTGCTTAGTACAAACGTTCATTTTGCAAGTGTTTAAAGTTATCGGCCAAAAACCGTATCTCCGTGATTTTTCAATTTCTGTGTTTTGGGGGTGGTCTCGCAGAAAGAATTACTACAAAAGTTAGAAACCGAATTTTGAAAAAACCTCTTCGACAAGTTTTAGATATTGTATTTAGCTACAAAATGAGCTATAGAACGTTGTCAGAAGCGGAAAATTTAAAGTTCCGGTTTTAGGCCATTTCAATAGGAATTGGAAATTTTGAATGGCTGTAACTTTTTTATTCCTGGATGAAATAGTTTCAAATTTCAATGGATTGCGCATGGCCCTAGAGAGCACCAATGGGCACAATTTGAGCGAAATCCGTGCGGGTCGAATTTTTGACCCAAGTAGCCCCCCTTAACCCGTCTTAAACCCCCCCCCCCCCCCCCCCCCCTTAAGGGGGGGGCTACTAAAATCGACTTGCCCGACTTTGTCCGATCGACCCACTTTTTGGCGAAGATATAGAGCATGGGTGTGGTCAAAAAAATATCGGGTACTGAGATCTTAGTTGCCTTCCAGCCATGTGCAGCCGTCGCGTTTATGTGCCCGAACCCCATTTTTCGCAACTACCAACATAATTAATTAAAAATTTCTACTGACTGCTAGGCCCAAGCTTCAAAGCTGTCATTCGCCAATATGATTTGGCACATATGTCCCTACCTGCAGAAAAATACTAGATGTCTGTATCTTATCTGCATCTAAGGGAATTACTCTTCAAAGTTGAAGTTTCGGTAAAAATTTAAAAATTTTGGCTAACGAAAGGAAAATTTTATTACTGGTGCGAGCTATAGGGCTGTAATTTGGCATAAAAGGAGGCCCTATAGGAGTACTCATTTGTGCCAAATGGCAAGAAATTCTGCCGGGTGAAAACATTTTTATGTCAACTTTAATCTTCAAAACTTGCCAAAACCGCCATTTTCAGTCTGTCGGATCCTGTGCAGAGGCTTTCTGCAGCCATAGAAGTCGCAAACCTTCACTAATCGAGCTGAAATCTTTTATGGGGATGTTTTCGACCTCGTTGAGTTCAAATATCCCAAAAAATTTTAATTTCAAAAAATTTGATTTTTTCGATTTCTGGGGTACCAAAAAGGCGTTTTTGGAAATTTTTGAAGATGAAAGTTGACATAAAAATGTTTTAAGGCGGCAGAATTTCTTGCCATTTGGCACAAATGAGTACTCCTATAGGGCCTTCTTTTATGCCAAATTACAGCCTTATAGCTTGCACCAGTAATAAAATTTTCCTTTCGTTAGCCAAAAATTTTTAAATTTTTGCCGAAACTTCAACTTTGAAGAGTAATTCCCTTAGATGCAGATAAGATACAGACATCTAGTATTTTTCTGCATTTAGGGATGTGCCAAATCATATTGACGATTGGCAGCTTTAAAGCTTGGGCCTAGCAGTCAGTAGAAATTTTTAATTAATTATGCTGGTAGTTGCGAAAAATGGGGTTCGGGCACATAAACGCGACGGCTGCACATGGCTGGAAGGCAACTAAAATCTCAGTACCCGATATTTTTTTGACCACACCCATGCTCTATATCCTCGCCAAAAAGTAGGCCAATCGGACAAAGTCGGGGCAAACCTTTAGTAGCCCCCCCCCCCCTTAACCTGTTACTATAAACAAAAAGTTTCCCATTTTCTGACAATTCTTGGACTCACAAAGATTGTCAGAATTTTGCTGCAACTCGAAAGTAGAAACTCACTTCATTTCTTTTATTTAAAAAATATCCAACAATAAACAATGAAAAGGCAAAACTGCAACAGCTTATTTAAATCAAAAACATTTCAACTAAAATAATCTGACTGACCTTCGACAAACACTGTAAACCCGATTCACAGTGCTCAGTCGATAGTAGCTTTCGTTGTGAGAGGACCCATTGGAGACAGCGTGGGCCGGGCTGCCGCTGATCACGTGACTGCCGGCTGATTTCTGATTGGCTGAGGTGAGGGTGCCTCCGATTCCGTTATGCAGACTGACCTCAGCCTGACTGCAGAGGGCCAGTCGCTGGTAGTCGCGACAGTCAGGTCGGTCACGCAGGCGGTCCAGGGTTTTAGTCAGGGTAACGTTGGAGAAATCGTCTGAAACAAGATTGCAAAAATGCCAAATACATGTTGTGGTACATGACTTTCTTCTTTCCTTCTTAATATTAACAACTGAATCAAAAAATTAAAGTACCAAAAATCATCAAAATGTGTTTAACTAAGTATTGAAAAGCTGAAGGAAGGTGGCATGTCATAGTACAAATCAAAACAGACAGAAATCGACTGAGAAAATTCTCCCTCAATTTTCGTCAAATTTGGCAAAATTCACGTAGACATTTCACGAGGATTTGAATTTAAGCGAAATTCATGGCAAGCCAGCTGAGCTAAACGCTAGCAAAGTCACGATTTCCGTGATAAATCGTCGCGAAGCTCACCAAATTAGACAAACATCACTACGTTTCGCGAACGTGAACTTAGAGAAAATAAAGTTTTAAAGAACTGTCCTGTATAATAAACCACAAATAATTATGTGCAAAAGAAGTACCTAAATGACCCGCAGCAGATTCCTTGCTTTCTGAATCACTGTCACTGCCCCCGGCATAACTGGGGCCTCCAAAAGCGGGGGGCAGATGGCGCCTGGGGGAGGCACTATGCCCACGAGAGGCCGGGTCGGCCGGTCCGGCCGAGTTCACATCGAGTGCCGAAGCGCCCAGGCCAAACTTTTGATGCAGTTTGGAAGAGGAGGCTTTGGAGTGCGTTCCGCCTCCCTTGGTGGTCAGGCCGGCCTTTCGAGCTGTCTCCAGAATACGTCGCTTGGCAAATCCCCTATACAGAAATAAACAACAAATATGCGAAAAACAAAAACCGTAAAACCAATTTAAAACGACCAATCTTCGGTCAAACGAAATGACTACTATGCTGTGATTCTTAGTTAATTTCTAGACATGTTTCGTCAAAGGCCAGAACAACCATCAAACCAGTTTTTCCCCAAGCAAATCTGAATGAATGGAGGAGAGCTGGGAAAGGCGGGGTGGGCAACCACATTTTAAATTTTACCCCTGAAACCTTATTTGCCTGGACTTCTCCGGTTCTGGAAAGAAAAACCCAAATCGGGGTGGGGGCGACCTATTAACGACCACCCACCAACCCCCCCCCCCACAAGTAAACAAAGCTAGATACTATAATTCCACAAAACCGACCATTCATCTGTATATTAGGGTCGGTCGGTGCTCAATTTCGATGACACGCTACATGACAGTGACTCTCAAAGCAGATATTACCCTATACAACACATTCTCCAGTTATCTTCGCACCCACCTGGGGCCGATGTTATTAACAGCCAAACCCGGGTTAAGACGTTGATAACATTGGCCCCAGGAAGTACTGCACTCTACGAGATATCATCACATACTTTAGTGTAGCATGTTTAGACTTTTTGTTGGAATGGTCAATGGCCACAGCGGTGTTGGTTCGTCCAGCGGTCATCGCGTAGATCCCGTTCAGCGTTTCGGGCCACCTGAGCGAGGTCACCGATGTGCAGAACGCATCAATTTTGTCCTCCGTAACTTCCTCATCAAAGGCTATCTTTAGAAGCTGCAAAAAACAAACTAAGCAAATAGCTATAAAATGAACTCGAGCAGTCTGGTTAGCACAAAGGCATATTTTACAAAGAGGCAAGCTGCCAAACCGATTTTCTCAGGATCACCTCCAACCCCAACTTTTTTCCGTAGCTCAAAACAAGTCAGAACAAGTAGTTTTTATCCACAACTCTACACCACTCAATCAAAACATAATTCTGAAAGGAAAATAAGCATTACTTGAAAAGTAGCGGATCGTATCTGTATGGTCTCCAGACTGCTCTGCCCACTCTGATCGCCCAGGACGAGACGCAGCTGGCCGAGGCGCTTCTCTTTGATCACTGACATCACCGGGACCACACGCATTACCACCTGTTCACTGACTGAAACAGAAAGAAAATAAGCAACTTTTGCCCAAAACAGTTCCTGAACAGAGTCACACAAAACAGTAATTAGGGTTTAGAAGATGAGCATATCCATGAGCAGCCAATGCTGGTGATTATGCAATTGCTTTCTTGCTGACTTGTATGCTATTTTACAATGCACAGGGCAAAGACTCAAAAACAAGCCTTCTAATCTGCAGAGATGAATTGTTACTTTCCACAAATCCCCCCTTCCTGCGTTTATTTTAGTGGTTTTTAATTTAAGCACAACATGGGGCCGATGTCAACTACTGTAGACAACTCCAGAAGATGTCTCATAATGACCGCTGCCCAACCCCACCAATAACAGAAAAAACAGAAGTGACAGAAAACAGAAGAAAAACCACCTACGCAAAGGATCACAGGGCTGCCCCTTAAATATAATCCTATAGTTGGTAAGGAAAAGGGCTCCCTCTGCGGGCAGAAGCTGACTGCCGCCAGTTCGTTCGTCCAGCCGCCTGAATTCTTCCTGGCGTCCGTCTGTGAGCATGTAGACGCGCAGGTAGCCTTGGACCATTTGTTCACCGGGCAAAAATGAGGGCATCAACATTTTGGGCTGAAATGAAACAAAAAATAAAGAAACAATAAAAGTACGAATAAAGAAACACGAACTAGTTTTAGCTTTTAGACATTTAAGCTTTATACATGTAAGGGGAAACAAGGAAACAAAATAACGGTAATGAAATGGTAGTCAATCATTTACACGTATTTTCATACACGAAGGATTTCGTCCCAAGCCCGCGCTGCATGTCCTTCAAGCCCTTCCTTCCCCAGTCTCTCGGATTTCTAGCCCTCCCAGCCCGGAATTTTCGAAATTGCGTATTCTGCCGAACTTGGATTTCCGGAAGATAAATGGAGCCGCAACAACGGTAGCAGTATAAAGTTGGACTGGCTCCGGGTGTCCAATTTTTATTACTATTTTTCATACATCTACCTATTTACGTAATATACATTATGTGGACACAATACCGCAAGAGACACGACCAAACGCTACATACGTACTTTACTGATAGGCGGAAGTCGCTTGCTCTCCTTGTAGACATTCTCCAGCGTCTCAATATGCATGGCCACCACACCTGGCACCATCTGATGCAGCTGGCGCAGATGGTCTGCGGAAACGCCGGACTCCGTGCAAACTTTGTCCACAAATTTATTGATGAACCTGATGGCGCCAGAACCGGCGTCTTCCGGGGCACCGCCGGGGCCACTCTCACCCTCAACATAGCCCGACTCCGCGTCACTGCTGATGCTGGATGCGTCTGCGCTGACACTGAAAGAAAAAATTTAATGTTAAATTTAAATTTAATCAAACCAAATTAAATTAAATCTATAGGTTGGTTACGTTTTTAGTCCGGCAACGGTCATGAAAACAGTCAAAGGGCAACTGTGCAATAGGACGTGAAAACCGCCCACAACAGCGTTAACAAAAATAAGCTTAACAACAGCCCAACGTGAGATTTCTTTTAACAGCTTCTTTTAACAATTAGAAGCAAGCCGACCAAAAAAACCAGTAGTCAAAAATTGCTTCAAGGGCAAGAGTTTACGAGAAACATTAAAACAAAAACAACAGGCTTAGAAACCTAAATCTAAATCTCTCATTACAGTCTCTAAATCAAAAATCGTATAGCACAGCATTTTAAAGGGGGGGGGGGGTATGAGGGCTGTCACTACCGCCCGCTCGGGTCCAACCCCCCCTCCTTTTTTGGGCTCCCCCTCACTTTGAGATGTCCCCCAGACATTACCCGAAGTTTGAGAATTTTCGTCAAAATTATAAAAACCTTCAAATAAATAGACAGTTTTAGTATTCAACCTTAGGACCACTTTTAGCATAGAGATGGTTATAGCATAAAGTAGAAAACAGGCTAATTTTACTGTACTTTTGAACCACCCTACACTTTTGACCTCATCCCTACCACAGGTGGGAGACCCTCCCCAAGACATACGTAATTTCTGTCATTCCACTAACCCAGTAACATTGCTATTGCTAGTGCTGCGTTCATCGCCCGCCCCCAGCTGCATGTTCATTCGTTTCAATTTATTGGCATCCATTGGAATCAGAAGATAGACCATCCTGTTGGCATAGTGAACAGCCTGACTGTAGAGCAATTGTTCCTCCTGATCTGCATAGGCCTTACGGTCCTCCTCAGACAGAGAGTTGACCAGTCTCAGCTAAATAAAAGTGCAAACAATAAATAAGCTATAACTGAAATTTCTAAAAATTAGCAAAAGTTTCCAAATTGCATTTTAATATTTTCTTTCAAACATTAAATCATTTAGCATTATGTGCAAGCACTATAAGTACGACCAAAAAATGTGTGTACAAGTTTCGACCGTTTATAGCAGATAAACCTATGGAATAAACCCCAACAATGTATATATTTTTAGAATCCACGGGAACCCGAGATTTTGAAAATCTGGAAAAATCCGGAATTCCGGGTTTTGTTCACGGAAAATCTAAAAGTTTAAGTTTTTCGCCCTATTTTCATTTCAATCAAAATTTTGTTTTTATTTATTTATTTTGTTGAATAGAGCTGGTCACGCTACACATTTCTGCTCTAAGAAGCTTTTTAGGAAAATATACCCAATTTCCGGAATTCCGGATTTTAAAATTTTCCGAATTTTAAAAATTTTGTTCAACACCCACAAGATGGGTATCATTTGAAAGCTCTTACCTAACTGAACAACTTTTGTAATACAACAAACTCTTGAAAATGAACTCAACTCCCGGAATTCGCGAAACCGGATTTTCCGGATTTTAAAAATTTTCTCCAATACCCCTCAATATGGGTATCATTTGAAAGCTCTTGATGAGCTGAGCAAGTTTTCTAATAGAGCCAACTCGCAGAAATGAGCCCACTTCTCGGAACTCACGAAAAACTTCCAAGCTAGAGTTAAACACGGAATTCGGTGCATTTTTGGACATTGGTTTTATTACAAGAATTGTTGAGCTCATCAAGAGCTTTCGAATGATACCCATATTATGGGCATTGAAGAAAATTTTTAAATTCCGGAAAATCAGGTTTTCGCGAATTCCGGGAACTGAATGCATTTTCAAGAGTTCGTTCTATTACAAAAGTTGTTCAGCTCGATGAGAGCTTTCGAATGATACCCATTTTGTGGGCATTGGAAAACATTTTTAAATTCCGGAAATTTTTAAAACGCGGAATTCCGGAAATTGGGTAATTTTTGTGAAAAGCTTCTAAGAGCAAAAAAGTGTAGCGGAACCAGCTCTATTCGATTATAAAAACAAAATTTTGGTAGCGATAAAACTTGGGCGAAAAACTAAAAATTTTTGATTTTCCGTGAATGAAACCCGGAATTCCTGATTTTTCAAGATTTTCGAAATCTCGGGTTCCTGAGGATTCCAAAAATACATAAAGCTAGGGTTTACTCCAAAGCTTAATCTGCTATAAACGGCCAAATTTTGTACACACATTTTTTGGTCGTACATAGTTTCATTAGCTGTCGCTGTGGTATTGGCATAGCACTACTTGGACAGCACAACAAACAGATTCTAAACAAAGTTTAGGTTAAAAATCTGTAACAGCTCGTGAGAATTTTCCCATTTTCAAAGAAGCATAATCAAAAAGTCAATCTTCATATCAAGTCCAAGACACTTGAGAAAATCTTCCAGTTGCTTTACACAAAAGCATGGTGATATACAACATGGGCATACTAACCTTTTCAGAAGCGATGTCCAAGGCAGACGGTTCCTCATACAAATTCCACATATCGTGAAATACCTGAAAAGTAAACAGATAAAACATATAAAACATGTAAAACATGAAAACAAACAAACACTATGTCCATCACCTTGTGCCATCTACAGATCTTATCCCCCTCTATCTAGAGCAATGTGAAAATTTCCAAACAAAACCAGAATTTCCTTAAACGACATCATTTCCCCAACGGCAGCATTGAAAAGCAAATCAAATTTAGACCTTGAGCTCCAAACTCCTGAGTGGCTCCATTCATGAGTTACCTACCACTTACGTACTATGCTGTGGCCGATGCTACACTTTAACTTAACAGCAGTAAACCGCCCATCCTAGCCTTCACTTTAACCTTAAGATTTCAAGCTCAAAATCATAAAGCTTCACCAAGAGTGCATAATTGCACTATATATATATAAGACGAAGAGTAAGCCACTAGAGGGTTCCTCTTCTTGGCATTGCGTAACGGTGCTCCGACCACAATACGCGAATGTTCCCCCGTTTAGTGGGGGGTCGACAAGCATACCCCCTCCCCGTTTGGTTGGGGGGGGGGGTAGCAGAAAAGAGGTCCCCGTTTGGTGGGGGGGGGGGGTAGCTAACAGCCAATCAGACTGCAGAGACCCCCTCCCCGTTTGGTGGTGGGGGGAGCAAAGAGAGGTCCCCGTTTGGTGGGGGGGTAAGCCAAAGGGGTCCCCGGTTCGGGGGGGCGCCAACAGCCAATCAGATTCATCCAATCTTAGCTTGACTTGGCGACCCCCCCCCCACCCCACCCGGGGCCCCCCTTCGGCCTACCCCCCCACCAACCGGGGACCATGGGCGTATCCAGGGGGAGGGTTTTGGGGGTTGAAACCCCCTCCTTTTGGGTTAACTTTTATCAATACTCCATTACAAAAAGTGCAAATTTTTGTCAAAACCCC
The DNA here is from genome assembly GCA_030248195.1 of Trissonchulus latispiculum. NCBI lineage: Eukaryota > Metazoa > Nematoda > Enoplea > Enoplida > Ironidae > Trissonchulus > Trissonchulus latispiculum. Next base: position 10,599 of record JASAND010013928.1, read on the forward strand.
CTCCTTTTCAGTAAATTTTAGCTAAAACCCCCTCCTTTTCAAAATCCTGGATACGCCCCTGACGGGGAACCCTTTTGCATACCTCCCCACCAAACGGGGACCCCTTTTGCATACCCCCCCCCCCCCCCCAAACGGGGGAAGATTCGCGTATTGTGGTCGGAGCACCGTTACGCAATGCCAAGAAGAGAAGCCTTCTAGTGGCTTACTCTTCTTCTAATATATAGTGCAATTATGCACTCTTGGCTTCACTAGTCACTAAATGTAGAAGATTAGTTTCCTTAAACTTCTTAATTTTCGTGGAAAAAGACTACCTAGGCATACCTCCAGATTTGAATGAGCCGGTGAGGTGGTGGTTGGAACGAGGGATCGCTTGGGACTTCTGACCACCCCAGAGGGGCCATTGGTCGCCGATGTAGAGGTCCGGGGAGTGGGGAGGGGAGCCTTGTAGAGATCACGAATCTGCGACTGAACGTCGTGATAGAAGGCGGACTCCCAGAACTGGGAATTAAGCCAGACCGGATGGTCCTGAATAATGGTGTAGGCAAACTGGATTACACCAGTGCACAGTTTCTGAAAACAGAACAAACCCAAAACAGATTATTTCAGACTACGCACTTTCTTTGTTTGTTCGAGTCGTTTTCTGGTAAAAAAGTGCACATCCCTATTAACAGAGGAGAGCGAAAATGTGGAAGGATAGAACACTGAGTCAGTCCTTAGTTCAGGTACAACTCCAAAAATTTTCAGACAGTGATCGATCAAGTAATTCAAAACATAAAATTAGCATAAATTAAGACCTGGCTTACCCGACAGTAGGCAGCCGAAATTGATAGCATAGAATATGCAACACCATATTCGTCTTCAGCAGAATCACACTAAAAATAGAAAAAACAGGAGATAAGCAGATTTGGCGACCAATGGTAAAATATGAAAATGTAAAAATATAAAAAACCTAAAAGATCGTCATATAAACGTGAGAAAATTTAGATTTTGCTAGGACTCAACCAATTAAACTATCAAGATCTTTCAAAGAATCTGGCAATCAATTCTTTAATTTTATTTTCTCTACCTACCTACCTACCTGCGTACGTAAAAACAGTGCTACACCATGCCTAAAATTACGTATAGCTATGTAGTATACATTTACCCACCTGTAAAGCTACATTCATTATTTTACAGATAAGCTCAAACTGATGCGGCTCCAGGGTGGTTCGAACAGCCCCTCCGGTTCTGGAGTATTCCTCCAGCTCTCGGCAGAGGGCCACTCGTACAACCGGTCGCTTCATGGACATCAGGACGGCCGACATCATCTAAAAACAAAAATCAGGATCATGAACATTTCAAAACTTGAAAAAACATGAGTCAAAATGATGAAAAACCTAAGTTTCTCCTAAATGCTTTTGATTGAGGGTGAAACAATTGCGATAATAGTAACGTTTTGCTGAAAAATTTATACTTTTGATAAATCCGTGACTATCAGTTAACTAATTAGTAGCTGGGACCAGGGGGTTAATTTCTGACGGAATACAATCCTTTGACTTCGTGGATTTTAATTTAAAATCAAACCATCACCCGCCAGAAATTTTATAACATTTCGAAACCTGACCGTTTTGGGCACGCAAGCAAGCATACCTTTCTTGCATCAGAAATCTTATTGTCGAAGATGCATTTCAGGCAGGAGCGAAGAACTTCCAAACGCCGAAGACTACCGTATACCC
>JASAND010013930.1:0-67482 GCA_030248195.1 Trissonchulus latispiculum
AAAAAAAAATGGAGAGAAACGCGACCTGCGCGGGGGGCCAATTTTCATATCTCAAGATCTACCCGGCCGATCCGGCTGAAATTTTCACAGCATGTACCCCTGCCCACAGGCTCTTCACACACCAAGTTTCAGCCCGATCGGTCCACTCCTCCGCTGGCCACAGGCCAAACAATGTCCAGATTATACACATTGCGTCAAATTTTCCCTATTCTAGGGGGAGCGCTAACGCGCTCCCCCTAATATATAACTGCTAAACTGTACCTACAAAATGTAAAGCACCCTAGGCTTAGAGTAGACTATCAGCACTACAAATGTAGATGACAAATTTTATGCCCAAGCGCATACACAAACCTATTGTACCTATGTACGTCTACTTCAAAAATTCTATTTTGCAAAAAAATAAAATCACCTGCCACAGACGAGCTTCGACTTGAGGAAAATGTTTTACGTAGTTTCCCCCCCCCTCCTTCTATATTACGATTCATGCCATGTCATGCCCTTTTCATTCATAGTTCATAGTTCAGATTCAGAAGGAAAATTGTCTGAAATTAATTTTCTAGGGGACGGTGTCTGTTACAGACAAGCGAAATTAATCTTCAATTTTAACATAAAGCAGGGGGGGGGGTTACGAGACCCTCCGACCGCTCTTATACAAAACTTTCTTCCACATAGATTTCAATCTATCCTCCCCATACCTCTAAAAGTTGCCAACTCGTATATATTTATCATCTTTTTCCTTAAATTTCACATAAAAGCGTTGTCATAACTTTTTCGATTTTAAACATTTTCGTAAAGATACCGATACTTTGTTAGCTCAAAAATCATCACCAAATTTACATACGTACATACTTAGCTACTAATTTCCTGGCGATTTTTACAGAAAGGCGTTTACAACATCCTCCTAAACATAAAAAAAACGCATAGATTAAGTTTTTGTACAAAAACCAATCCGAAAATTCTGAACCCTTCGGAACCTGTTCCCCCCCCTCAGTAGGAGGAATCCCATAAATTTGGCCCCAAATGGGTGAGCCTTCTTTGAGAGACTGGAAGGAAACTAACTTGAGCCGGATGCTGTAGACCCGGCAAGAATGGCAGGGAGGCCCTTTGGTCATTCATTCGGCGACTCTGCATCCCAGCGATGAAGTCCAGAAATTCCTCGGGGGCTTCGGCACGACCACCGCCCGAAAGACCTAGAAAATAGAAAGGACAACAACCGTCAACAATAGAATAACAACAACGAATATCTGTCGTACAAGATGAAGACTAGCTTACCTAACAGTTCATTGCCCAAGACAGGTTGTTTGTGGAAAAATAATAGGATAAACATTGGCAATTATATTCCACAATTAAATAAATGTTTCAATAAAATAAGGTACAAATCAATATTTTTCTCTATTAAATACAATCAGATTGAAGCAGCCTAAAAAAGGGTTGACTGTTCATTAAAGTAAATAGAAAGACCAGTAGATAGAACGGAAGCTTATATATCAGGGCATTTTTTACAGGGGGGGGGACGGGGCCCCCCCGAAATTGACCTTCCCCCCCGAAAATGCCTGCCTACAACCCGAAATCGCCCCCTCCCGGGAATTTTTGGAGGCCCAAATTTTTGCCAAAAATAGGCAAACTTTCAAAAATTTTCCGGCTTCGCCGGAGATTTTTTCGCAAAAATAGCCATTTTTAGCTTAAATCCTGGCATTTTTGAGAACTTTTTGCGTTTCGCCATGTAAAATACGCCAAAAAATACCATTTTTGGCTCATTGTTGCAAAAAAATCTTCCCCCCCCCCACGGGAAGCCCCCCCCAAAAAAATCCCTAACAAATACCCTGATATATATATATATATATATATATATATTATATATATATATGGGTGAGGGGACGAGAAGGGAGGGGGAGGCGTTTGCAGAAAGTCGAAACCTGGCAGGAATTTTATGCAAATTAGGCAAGTGCAAGGAAGCAATGCGAAATCCGATGAACACGAACCTTTAGCTAGAACTCCCACATAGGTGAATTCGTAAAACGTAAAACTTAAATTTAACGTAACGCATTTAAGAAGGCACTTATGTGTGCTATTCTGTCAGATGGCGTGCTCCGGGCTAATGATGTAGTGTTGTCTTACAGCCTAGCTGCTGTAACGAAATAACTAAAAAGTCCAGGGTTAACCTAAGTCAGAAAGTATTAAACCTAAAGGAAATGGGGCGATGCTTGTAGTGTTTGTTATTTTTCTGATAGCAGTTAGCGTAGACTATAAACATAAGATATGTCTGACATCTAACATCCCAGCTGACTGGAAACGGCCCCGAGGAAGCGCTTTCGATACGTGGGCCCGAGCTGTCATGAAGGAAATGGAGCCTGCCCTTCAAAGAACTTCCTTGGAAACGGTGGAAAAAAGATCCTTTTCGTGAGATGCTGCCAACTGCTGAAGATCGCGATCGATGGCGAGGAAAAATTGATATGGCAATGGCCCCCCGCATCCGCGGGGACAGGTGAATACAGGGGAATAGTTATATAAGCTTGAAAGTTTAAAAACAGCTGAATTCAATCGTATGTACGTTGAATTCATACACATCACTAAAAAGGAAACGTCTGGACTATTACAAACTCTCTGTAACTAATATATATATATATATATATACTACCTACGTAATCTACAATGTCTTCAAGTATGTACATGAAAATACCTGGAGAAGTTAGCCTAAAGACATTGCAATAAACATACACACACATATATATATATATATATATATATATATGTATATATATATATATGTCTTATCCAGGCTACACATACAAAGTTCTCCCTCCATTCAAAAGAACTTTCTCAGATTCCCCGCAATTATTACATAACGATTGAGAGAGAAGTCTTAACGGGCTACCTATACTTCTCCTATGTCCTATCAAGCATGACATGCAGGGATAAACATGAATACAATATTCATTCATAGATAAGGTTAGCAGTATGTTAAAGTAAGAAGTAAGTCCAACCATAGAAGAAACAGCACAACGAATATTACACCAGCTATCTAGAAGATCTGTGTATATTTCGCACCCTTGTTAGCAGATTATACCAAAATATTGCTTGTCTGAGTTTTATAAAAACATTTGTATTATTTGTGCGATAGATGAGTCTAAATTAAATGTTTTAAGGATCTTGCAGTTTTGATAAAAAATAAAATAGAATTAGTTATCATTTTCAAGATAAATCAACAATATAAGCAAGCGTTTTTGGACAGTTGGCAGAAAACTACTTAACTTTTAGAACTGATAGGACGATATATTTTAGATACAGACCACACCCAAAGCTACAACAGCACTGATATGGAAGCAGATTAAAAGTTCAATTGTCCCTCAGAACGAGTCGGGAAGCTAAAGCAACTTTATATATATATATATATGCTGACATATTATCAAAGTTATGGGGGGGGGTGCAATATGAAAAATTATATGATCACGGATTTGGCTCATTTTCACACCGAATTTTTTCACTTATGTCCTGCACATCGAGTTTAAATTTTGAGTACATAGTTTCGTTCTTGACTTGAGTACTTGACGAGTAACCAACCAGCTATTAACTGCATGCAATTTGAAAAATGGTGAAAACGACGGTGCCGCAGCAAAAAAGGGCAATTTACACCTGAACATATTTGAGTATGAACCTTCGTTCGGTTATATCTGACAACTGACGTAAACAAAGAATTTTAGAGTAGCTATTAATAGGGAAAGTCTACCTTAGCGCTTTTTATTTAGTGATTTTGGGGAGTAGCACCGGCGCTGGCTGGAAAGCCTTGACCACGACAATCATTTAACGGCCGATAACCTGAATTTGGCGCATTTGCAGGAGACTATGGTGCCAGAAGAAAAAAGTTCCAGACAATGAGAGCGGTAGATTGATATAAAATTTAACGTATTTCGAAAAATTTGAAAAATCGCCAATTTTCAGATTATGGTTGTCAGACCCTCATATTTGACCCCAGCGACCAACCGGGTGTACTAATCGGCAACATTTGTTCTTAAACTTGACAAAACTCATCAATAATGGTGTGCAATTAGATAGTCTAACATTTTGTACGTCTGTGTTGCCGTAGCTCTGTTATTTGCAAAAAACGCGAATTTCCGAAATTTTGCTAAAAGTTCAGATATCAGCGCCAGAGCAATCTCAAAACCGAGCAGAGCTAACCAGGATCAATTGGTAACGTTCGAAATGTCTTGTCATAAGCTGTGATTTGTAGGAAGCAGCATTCTTAATTAGGCCTTGTGTGCAGCTGTCAGGATATTTCATCAAAGTTGCTGACCAGCAATTTCAAAGTCGCAAAACAGTCAAATTTGCCTGTTCACAAACTTCAAAAATTAATTAAAAAATCTTGAAGGCATAAATTAAAATTAAAATTCCGCTTCCTACAAATCATCCATCGAGATCGCATTTATAACATAAAATGGACGTTGAACTGCTCCCTTTTGTCGTTGGCTAGGTTTCTTTGGCACAGGACAGCAATAATATATATATATATATATATATATATATATATATATATATATATATATATATATATATATAAAAGAAATTTAATAGAGATACGTACCGGGTATTATTATCAGGTTAGAATGGTTTCGTGGCAGTGTCAAAAAATAACATTAAACAACCTATATTAGTAGTGCATGCGACCTCTACCAGACCAGAGTTCACGATACATTCGGCTCATCAGTGGAGCTGTGTGGAACTAGGTATTTTAGGTATTTTAGTAAAAATATAAAAGATATAAATAAGCAAAAAAGGAGGTTTCGCCGCTGGTCGCCTCAAGACGTGGCGTACTTTTACAACTTTTGAGCTATTTCTTGTGGTTAAGTCAGTATAAGCAAAAAACGATTTTTGGGGTCCAAAAATGGCCGTTTTCGAGAAAATCAGTTTTTTTAAAATTACTACCAAATCGTACGGACAATTTTTGTTTATTTATACTCGATCGATACACAGTCTCATTGCACATTTTATCAATGCCTATTAGCCGGAGTTTGTTGCTCTAAGCTAGAGATTTGGCCGAAAAACCATTTTGGCAAAACTACGATTATTTTGTTTTGAACATCGATTTCTCAAAAACTACCCAATGGATTCGCGTGATTTTTGGCGGAATGAGAATTCGCACTATGACGGAGGGACATTTTTCTTGGTTTGAGCTAAAACATCTCCAGTTGCGAAAAAACTCAATGCAAAGTTGCGAAATTTCGTGTCACCGCACATTTAATAGATTTTCTTGACCGTTAAGACCTGCTGTGCCAAATCCAAAAAAATGTCCCTCGGCCCTCGGCCCCCAGAAAAAGCTTTGGCCGATTCCACAGTTTTGAGAAATCGATGTTCAAAAATTTTTGGTCTATATTCAGCCTGTTAGATGTCAGTATGTCAGAAAATTTTCGCTATTTTTTGCGGAGTTTTACCAATTTCGTACTCTCATGAGAATCTACAGATTATAAGCTTTAAAATGATGTATAAAGCTCTTTCCAACTCACAAAAGTGCGAAAGTTATGGCGTTTCAAAAAATACCCACAAAAGCACTGCACAAAACGATACCAGCACCTTAACACCACACCAGAGATGAAACCTGGTCACCGGGTCACCGGGTCAGTTCGGGTCACCGGGTCACCGGGTCAGGAGCTCTGACCCGGTCTTGACCCGGTATTTTTGATTGGAGGAATTTTTTTGCTGTTATAGGATATGTTTCAAAGTTTTACCAATTTTTGCCAACTGAAAACTTCAACAATTACTAAAAAACTAGCAATAGAAATATTCTTAACTTAATCGTCTAGTTTTTTTAAATGCTTGTTGCCGTAGTAGTGATTTTTTTCCGGCTTACTTACAATACTCACTTTCCAATGCTACTACTTTAAGGAAAGCAAAGCTTTGGCCCAACTTGATATTTTAGTCGTCAAAAATGTCCAAAATGGTAAAAAACACTCACCGCACCCCAATAAAGTATTTTTAATTTTTTGCAAGCTTAAACCTGAATTTTTAAAAATACCGGGTCACCGGGTCAGTAAATAGTGACCCGGTTTCATCTCTGCACCACACACCACACTAACATTATAGGGTGGGGGCGCGGCGCTATATCCCCCACAACGACCAGGACACTGTAACGACACCAGTGCAGTAGTGTTCAGCTGACTGTTCTGCCACCTGGGGAGGGGGAGAGCAGAGAATTGAGAGAACAGATTCAGGCAAGCAAGACAAAGTGAATCAAAAACGTCAGGGAAAATGATTGGAAGAGGAAAGGCGGGGGGGGGAAATAGTTGAGATGAAAAGAAGAATAGAAGGAACCCAAGGAGAAAGTTCCCCCAAAAAGTTGTCTGGACTTCAGTCGGAGCCAACCATGTCATCAATTGAAACCCAGTCTCCTGGCCTGCTGGTTGAATCAGACTTAGAGTTAAGACTTGAATCAAGAATCATTTGTTATGTAACATTAAGTATATATACTTAATATAAAAATATATACGTACATACGTATATAATGTAAGCTTTCGTACATCATACGTATATATGCATACACCAGCTAAATCAGGGCAAACACAAAAAACCAGCAGTTTAGTGCATGAAAAGGAACAGTTATAAAGCCTTAGTAGCCTAAGAGGTTTAAAGAAAAAGTCAAAAGTCTTTAGCGTCTTTAACAGCCCCCGCCCCTTCTATATGTTATGCAATAATCTTCAAGTTCAACACATGCCCTACTTTTCTTGAGAAACTCCAGAATTGGGCCGGGCTTTGAGCAAAAAAAGAATCTAGAGACTCATAGAAGCAAGCACACATCAACAACATTTCTAACTCAACTTTAGCAGGAAAAACTCTGATTTTGGAGAGAAAGTTATATACACAAAGAAAGAACAGAGTAAACTGCGACAGATATAGTAAAGTATATATAAGTTAAATTCATAACCATCGAACGCATCTTAATTTCACAGCTTTGTCAGACAACCAGAGATCACGATGTACCTATATATATATATATATAATTTCGAAACAGTAGTTTAACAATTTTTGGTATATAGTCAAAGATCTCTTAGATAAGACTTTTCAAAATGCTCAATTGAAAAAGTGATGGAAATGCCTAAGATTCCTAAGGAATCACTGGGGCTAGTCCCAGCCCGGATAGTCAGGATCCGTACCCCGTGCCGGTTGACCAACCACGATCCTGATCGGGACCAACGTTTAGCGAAATTTTCTAAAATTTCCTTGCAAGGTTTTGCAACTTTGCAATTCGAAAACCAAACTAAATTGCTACAAATCTTCAGATGTCATATAAATATGAGCAGAAACAACAAAAATAATAGGTATATACATAATATTTGACTGAAATTATTGCAAAACCTAAAATTTACATCTCTAGCTTGAGCCAAGCATAAAGAATAAATAAATTTTTCAAATAAATAAAATGGTTCAGCCTCAAGCGCAAAATACATATGTATAAAGTCCTATAAAAGTATTCCAAACAAACCGTGAGCTAGTTCTACAGGAAAGCTATACCCGGTTTCTCTATCCAAAAACTGCCGTCAGAATATGTAAGTATATATATATACAACTTGCTACGTATATAGTTGTGATTATCTCACTAAAGTAAGTATATATATATATATATATATATATATATATATATATATATATATATATATATATATATATATATATATATATATATATATATATATATATATATATATATATATATATATATATATATATATATATATATATATATATATATATATATATATATATATATATATATATATAGTGTGTGTGTTACTGAATAAACCTTAAGGGCTAGGGCAATGGGGTCTTTCCCATTATCCCCCCCCCATAGCTTCGTTGAAGTACTGAAGATACACACTTTGCCGGATTGAGTTGAAATTTGGTAGGGGTAGGTTTTCGGACCTGCTGATTTCAAAAATGTAAAAATTTTAAAATTTTAAAAAAATTTAAAATTTTAGTTTGGTAAGGGGGGGGAACCAAGAGGAACCGAAAAATTTTTGTCTCCGATTTTGCTGAAAAGATGTATATAGGGGTTTTCGGGGACGTAGAACACGAATCTGAAATCCGTTTTTCGATCCAGCTTTTCGTTAGCTCAGGATAAGCTTACATAGTAAGCTTAGAACTTTAGCTTATATTGAGCTAACAAAAAGCTAGATCGCAAAACAAATTTCAGATTCGTGTTCTACGTCCCCGAAAGCCCCTATATGCATCTTTTCAGCAAAATCGAAGACAAATAAAATTTTCGGTTCCTCTTGGTCCCCCCTTACCAAACTAAAATTTTAAAATTTTTAAAAATTTTTTAAAAGTTCAAAATTTTTGCATTTTTGAAATCAGCAGGTCCGAAAACATACCCCTACCAAATTTCAACTCAATCCGGTAAAGTGTGCATCTTCAGTACTTCTACGAAGCTATGGGGGGGATAATGGGAAAGACCCGGGCAATGTTTTGAATAGATTCATGTCAACCTGGGGCGAACTGGCAAAAAGGAGCAAGGAAAGGGGGGGGTTTTAAAAATTATATAAAGAGAGGCAGTAGCGTAGGTACAAAAAATTTTCAGGGGGGGCGGTTTTGACCGAGGACTTTTGAGGGGGGGGGGGGTAAAATTTTCTATTTTTGCGTAACGGTCACATGCACACTGTGTATTATATATATATATACTGCAAGTTGTCCTATTAATTCAAAAGTCTTCTATGGATCATGTTTCGACTGGTTACAACTAAAAGCGATACCCTGTCCCATATGGGGGGTCTGGGGGGACAAGTTGAGAAAATTTTTAAATTTCGCAATTAAACGCTATTGCAAAATTTAAGTCTTTATAAATGATTTATCAATGGACTAACAACATTTTGTACTTTTATTTATTTTTTTTATTTATATTTATACTTTTATTTTCTACGTTTACTGTCTTGCCTGAAAACTGAAACTATTAGGATGCTCCCATTACGTAAGAACTGCGTATTCCGATGATATCAACCAATTATGCCAAGGCTGATGATGTTGGGAATAACGCAGATAACAGCAAAACTATATATATATAAACATTTGTTAGCATGCTTAATGAAAAATAATAATTTAGATAATATATATAAATAGGCAAAATTCGCGCCGGAGGCGCGAAAATTTTTTATTGGTGTAGAAAATGCATCAGTGTTGAGCTAATTTTGAGCATTAATGTATAAATTGTGTATAAGAAAGTTAAACGCCCGCGCTCCGCGCGGGCGTAAAATTTTTCTTTTGCCCAATTTTTCAGGGGGGGCAAAGCCATTATTTCGGGGAGGGCGGCCGCCCCCCCCCCGGCCCCCCCGTATCTACGCTAGTGAAGAGAGGGTACTTGGTCACAACCTCTAAACTGTGATCGTACATAGATTGTAATCAACAAGCTATATATTTATGTATATATATGTACAATAGACAGAAAACAATCAAAAACTTTCACTAACCCTAAGCAAGGACAGAGTTAGACCTCAAAAGCCGGGAGGGGGACCAGAAAAATCTGAGAAAACTGCAAAGGGAGGGCACGGGAACGAAAAAAAGAAGAAGAAGGAAGGAAGCAAGCAGAGGGGACTGCTCTCCTGGAATGCAATTAAATTCATTAAACTTGAGCACAAAACTAGGACGGGCTGAGCTCTGTGCTGTGCATCAGGCTGGGAAAACGACTCGAACGAAGCCCCGAAAGTAAGCACAAGCCAAGCCAGTTAGTCTAGCCCCTGCCTTGTCTACCATGTACATTACCTTAAATGTAAAAGTTATCATTCCTATCCTAATATGTGCACACACCATTATATACCATACATACATACATACATACATACATACCAATTATGCATATCATGTGTGAGTGTAGTTTCTGATGGCAGGTAAGTAGGCACAGGAGACAGGTTAAATATGTAGGGGGTCGGGGGGTGGGTGAAACAGAAGCATGATTTTGTCATTTTTCGTAAAGCTAAATTCTCTTCTTTTCTCTTCTCTTCAAGCGAACTGGGCTTAGTCTAAGGAATGTTTCTTGAGGGGATGTGGCTCGGAGCAAGACATTTTTGGGGGCGGCCAAAATTTTCCAAACATTTTCTAAAAATGTACTAAAAATTGCGCTGTTTTTAAGTAGTCGCCGAAAAAGTTGCTTTTTAGTGCAAAAGTAAGCAAGTTCAGTGTTATATAAAAGGAAAGAGTTGAGTAAAAATCTCCTGTGTGGCCTTAAGATTTTTTAAAGACTGGCTTGTGAGCGATTTTTAAGGGCAAAATGTGGTATATACCAAACGGGACATCCACCTTTAAGAGTGGGGAGAGGAGGTTGTTTATTCCACTCACAGGTGAATGCATATCGGCAAACATTAGGTCAGAACAGAATTGTCTATTTAAAGAATGAAAGAAAGTTTCACACCACCAAGCACCCGAAAAAATCGAGCATTTAGAGGTGTCTTGTGGATGGCTTTCCACTGCATCAGCTGTGGTTCAGTTGGTGGCGTTATACCGGAGACCGCGGGTTCGAGCACCGCAAGTGCTCGATTTTTTCGGGTGCTTGGTGGTGTAAAACTTTCTTTCATTCTTCAATTAGACAATTCTGACCTAGTATTTGCCGATATGCATTCATTCACCTGAGAGGAGAATAAACAACCTCCTGCCTACCCTTAAAAGTGGGTGCACCGTTTGGGGCACCACATTTTGCCCTTAAAAATCGCTTATATACAAGCCAATTTGAAAAAATCATAAGGCCACACAGGAGATTTTTACTCAATTTTTGCCTTTTATATAGCACTGAATTTGCTTCTTTTTGCACTAAAAACAACTTTTTCGGCGAATACAGCGCAATTTTTTAGCACATTAGAAAATGTATGGAAATTTTCGCCGTCCCCAAAAATGTCTTGCCTCCGAGCTCTCTTCCTCCAACCTACATACGTACCTTTCATAGAATAAGCTCAGTTCGCTTGAAGAAAAGAGAAATGAATACTATAAATTATAATTTAGATGTCACACATAAGGAAAGAGTTAATTAGTTATATACGTACGTATGTATATCCTATTGAAAAACTATTATCTCACAAAATTCAAACGTATCAGGTTTCATGACTTCTGTTATAAAAGAATACGGAAAAGTAACTATACATATATACATAAGGCTTTGTCACTGCAGCTAACATTTGGCATGGCTATGCTTTCGATCACAATGAGTTGTATCCATACATGTGCTGGGGGGGGGTTTCACCCCCCAGACCTGGACGTCACCCCCCCGAGGGGTCCCTCACCCCCCTCACCCCCCCAGAATCCAGATTTTTTCCGGTTTTTTTGGGTAAATAACCGTAAAAATCCGGTTTTCCGGCGGCCTACCCCGCAGAACTTCCCCTCCTGTAAAAATCGCGAATGAAAAGTTTTTGAAACTGTAATATGTTTTAGATCATTTTACCAACCTTTGACCCAGGGGCATTAGGTTGGGGTTCAGAATCACATTGAGACAACAAGAAAAACGCTAGTTTGCGCTGCTGACTGACCATTTTCTTCGCGCGCAAATAAAAATTGGCGCCCAATTTGATCAAAATTTGGTCAAATTATTAGATGCAATTTTGACTGTGTAAACAGGCAATTTGATCAAACATTTTGCTGTCAAAAAATTTATCAAACTTATTTGACGAGAATTTGATCGTGTGAACCGGCCTTAAGAACTTGTGTATTTGCATTGGCCCAGTTGGGTTATTACATATGGGGATAACTGCTGATATATTCAGAAACAGGAAATAGCGCACGATGGGTAATTTTGAGGTGACCGGAGAAAAGGGAAAATGTGAAAAAATGGAAAACCCGGAAAAAATGTTTATTTCCGGGCATAAAAACCAACTCTAACTGCAATACACTCCAATACACACCACACAGAAAACTACATTAAAGCTACGAGTGAGCCCTAAAGAAAGATCAAGGGAAACTTTGGTCGCCGACAGTAATATATATAACCTCAAAAGTGGTACCTAAGACAATGCAAATTTGTTTTGTCTTCAGAAATGTCTGAAAATGGTAAAATATTCTCCCAATTGTCTCTCTCTTCATTTCTCAAATGCTAAAATGACAAGGTTCCAAAAACAGCTTTGTTGTACCTAATCAGCTGTTTTTAACAGCTGTAAGCCAGCTATAATTCCAGGAAAAATGTTCACAAAAAAGTAAAACATTTTTCTTGAGCAATAAACAAAGTTGTTCCCACCCAGACTAAAGTCCTCATTCCCTGCCCAACTCAGCTGGCATGACCACATTTTGGGACCTTTTATCACCACAATTTTTCTCGCAAATCCTAAATTTTAAGTCCTGCAACATTCCCAAGAGCGGCAATAAAACTTGCTCAGTAAGGATCCAAGCTTACCCAAATTCAACGCCCAGACATATACATATATATATATATATATATATATATATATATATATATATATATATATATATATATATATATATATATATATATATATATATACAGAAGTATATATACATACAACAGAAATGGAATTATCGCTACAGTCTTTAAAAATTCAGAATCACAAAATCGAATCAGTTTATCGGTGTATGCCTAAATTTCGCCCGAACGAAACAAAGAAACGGCGTCAGCTAAGAGGGAACCCCTCTCCGCAAGCTAGCATACAGTATGCTGAAAAATAAAATGAGATAAGTTAAAGTTGAAATTACAAGAAGTATATAAAGTATATATATCAGCAAGCACTAGCGGAGCAAGAAGAAATTTAAGGGGGGGGGGCTGCAGAGAATTTTTATATTTCGTGACCTTCATAGAATTTTTACAGAGCATTCTTTGAAATTAAAAAATAATTTAAGGCCCAGCACTTAAAAAACTAAACGGTTGAGCTCAAATTTCGTTTGGGTGCATTTTTCAACACAATTATACATTTCTGATCGGTCTGTGACAAAAATTTAAAATTTTGAGAAGATTAAAAACGTTGCTTAAAATTTAAAAAAGCTGTTCAAGGGAAAATCAAGGTGAAACAAAAAATTTTTGACTCTGATTTGGCTGAAAAGTTGTAAACAGGGGGTCTTCAGGATTGCTGAAAAAGAATCTGAAGTCTACTTTTCGATCCTGCTTTTTGCTAGCTAGTAGTAAGCTTAAAATTTGATTTTAAATCTTTAGCTTGCACGGAGTTTTTTACTAAAATTTTTGGTTCTCATTGGCCCCCCCCCTTAAAACATTAAATTTATTTTTAAGAAATATATATATGTTTTTGTCACAGATCGATCAGAACTGTGTCTAAACGGACCAAATTTGAGCTCAATCGGTTAAGTTCTACGAAAGTTATGCACGGAGGCACAGGTGTGAGTCTGCGGAATAATCATCCTAAACTCTCATAAAGATATGCGCAGTGTTGGGCGCGGGCTGCGGGTACCCGCGGGTACCCGCGGGGCGGGGCGGGGCGGGCCGAAAATTAGTACCCGCAGTGGCCCGCGCGGGTATATGCGGGCCGATTTTTGGTGAGACAGGGTAAGAAATTTTGAATTTTTTACGAATTCCAACATTAAATGGAACTTTTCCTCATTGAAATACATTTTGTCTTCCTTCTCTTCCTTCTCTTTTTTCTTTTCCCACTTCTCTTTTCCTTATAATTTCGAACATTTCTCATTTACCATTTTTTGCAGCTAACAAGCGGCAGCTTGGTCTGGGTGGACTCGATTTGTTCAAATCAAAAACAAATGTTTGCTAATTTGGTCTGCTCTTGCGGCTTAGGCCTTGTTACCCTATTCACGTTTAATAGTTATCAATTTATCAGTGTTGGTTGATTGGTACATACCTTTAGAGCATCGTTTTTAAACGAAGTAGCTCTCAAATTACAGAATTGGAAAGAGATTGAGTTATTATGATGCTTATAAGGAAACATTTTACAGGCCATATAAAACAAGCAAAGGTATTTTCCAGCTTTTCAGGCAGACCAGTTAAATTACAGACTGACAGTCTTTAAACGCTTATTTCTCCTTTGACCTGACCATAGAGATTTTTGTGTGAAAACACGTATATAAACAGCAAATTTTGGATTTTTAAAGTTACTAGCCCAAAATTCTTACATAAAAGTCAATAAAAATTTGAAAACGCACGACTGCAGCTATATGAATGCTTTTGAAAACCAGCAATCGCGCTTATATGGCAGTTTTTTCTGGAAAATCGACGAATAATCAATGAAAGTAGCAATTATTTAATGCTATGATGCTTCCATAAGCTAAACTTAGATGCGGGCCGCCGCGGGCCGAATTTTATTGGTGCGGGCCGCGGGCCGACCCTGTGCGGGCCAAAAATCTGAGCGCGGGCTGCGGGGCGGGTGCGGGCCGCGAATTTCGGCCCGCGTCCAACACTGGATATGCGTACGGCAAGCACCGTTAGCGATTGCAGTAGGATTAGGAAGCTCCTATCTTATGTGAGTATTAAACAGCGTGCCAACCAGGCTTAGAAAGTGAAAATTTCTCCTGAAAGCCTACCGAAGAGATAGAATATACTGTCGAAAAGAGGAAAAAGTTATGCCAGAAATGGCAAGAGCCAAGGCTCTACACCTACGGTACATTGTAGATACCTATATAATGTAACTAAGTATATAAACGTTATATAAGTATGTAGCCTACCAAACCTTAGCAGAAGCATATAATATAATACATGCACACAAAAATATACATATATGTAAGTGAGTATATATATATATATATATATATATATATATATATATATATATATATCAGTAAGGGCAGGGCTACACAGCACTTTGCTCATTTCAGGGAGGGGGAGAGAGAGAAAAAGAAGAAAAGCTTGTCCTGATACAATGGCTCAAAATTGGCCAAAAGTTTCATAAAAAATTCATAAACTTGAACATGAACACTGTGTCTCTCGTCTGCAAGCAGAAACATAATCAGAAGCAGAGAGGGATGGGACTGGAATTCTAGAATGCAGGGGGCGGGGTGGCAAACTGGTGGTTTTTCCGGATAAAAAGAGACTGGAGGGAGGAACCCCCCCCCTCATAAAAATAAGCCAAAGAATCGTTCGTTATGTAATCTTTGAATGTCTATCCTAGATTACGTATATACATGTACGACCAACTTAAGTAATATATATGTGCATATATGTCCGTTCGTCGCTTTTCAAAAAGCAAAGTCCAAAGGACATATAAATGCCACAGGGGAAAAGAAGGTTCACAGTTTCTTTAAGATTAAAAAAGTACGTAACAACTCACAAGGAGAGGGGGGGGAAGATGTTATCGAAGGGGGAGCTGATTTTACACTTTTTCTCAGAATAATTTATTATTCCCCCCCCCCCGATATATATATAGTAAAAAAAGGCATTCTGCAATCTGAAGCAGCAAAGACCGCTGCAATCAAGGAAACACCCCCCAAGCCCCCAAGCCCAATCAAAGCCTTCTTTGAATCAGCCTATTTTCCATTCCATGCGCTTCTATGGATTTCCGAAAATTAGTCCACCCAACTACACAGGAACATATGTACACTTAAATGTTGTAAGAAAGATGTGTATATATATATATATATATCAATTCATTTCAAGTAAATAAATACTTGTGTTTGAGATGAAGAAAGGGAGTAGAACCCGCGGCGCTCACTAGACCGCAAGGATTGCTGACTGATCCTCAGGGAACCTGGTTTGATCCCAGTTTCGGGCAAAACCAAACCAAACCAGAAAAATACAGGCTGTTTTAACCTTTTTTCGTGCGCAAGGTAAACGAGTTGTATGCGCGAGTTAAAATTTTTCAACTTGTTATTCCCTGTAGGCGAATTAGGCTACATTAAATGTATATACAACTGGTTAACCCTATAACTCTGCGCGCGAAAAAGATTGAGTTCATTTTAACCCTTCTAACCATTTATATACCTCACTAAGCCAAAAGGTTCATAGAGGCTGCTGCTGGTTCAACCCTCACCCCCCCCCAAAAAACCTCGCCTTCTGCATATGTCATAGATCTCTTACGTAGCTTGTTGTTGTTGCGATTTCATTTGATTAAAAAGGAGGAGACGTGGCAACTTGGTTGAGTTGTTTTTGACCAACCTTACGGGGGCCAGTTTCCTGGCTAACACTTTGCACCATCGGGTGATGATCATCGCATTGTGATGTCTAATGCAGGAAACAACAACAACAACAACATACGACTTCTTTCTTGGATTCATGCCTTATCTGTGTCATACACGTTAAATATTAGCATTATGATGCAAATATTCAACTCCAACAAGCCTGATGCGATTGCACTTCTATGGCGCCCCTATTAGCATCGATGAGTTCAAAACCCCCACCACATTGGAAATTCTAAATTTATGAACCTTCGGCTGTGTACAGGCTGTGTACTTCTCTAACTTATTCTAAAGGTAAGGTAAAAAGTAAAAAGGGAAGTTAAGCACATGTCAAGAAGAAACCCCAGAAATGCTTTCTTACCCGTCAGAGCAAGACGAAATCGAGCCGATAGAGGCGAACGAGAATTCAGCAGTTCACTCGACTGAAGACCAGCCGTGCTGGGGATCGGCCGGGCCGAAGCACTGGTCAGAGTAGGGATCATCTCCATAGTTTCAGAGGAAACCAGCCGGCCCGATTCTGGAATACTGGCCAGGGCAAACGAGGAGGGGGCGTCTCGAATGTGATCAATCTCGCCAATATCACAGGTGATAGTTTTACGAAGTTTCCCCGGACCCCCCAGGGTGCCAGTGGTACCACTACCACCCCTAGGCCCCCTAGACTTTACAGGGGGCCAGAGGGCACCCCCGGGACCAGGAACTGCCCCCTGACGTTTAACCCAACGTATCAGACGATTGGAGGAGGGGCCAGGTGCAGTTGGAGGGGTACAGTCATCACTGCCAGAAGGAGACGGCGACTGCATCGCAGTCATAATTGTCCGGTGCCTAATTAGTGACTGAATTAATAAATAACAGCAAATGACTTGTTGTCCTTGGTGGGATTCGCCCCGGCCAGTCCAGCTTCGCGTTTACTTCATTTTCTTGATGTATATATACAGTTTAATAAATTACTATTTAATTATATACGTAACACACAAAAGGTTGTAAATTGCAGTTACGGGAGAAATTAAATATATACAATCATTTCGTGCCGATTAAATCCACCAACAAATCGTGAAGACTTAGGGAAGTGCCAAATAAGCGTAGACAGACAGAATACGTATATAATTGTACGTACAATTAACAGATCATAAGTTAAAATTAATATATAATTAATAAAGTATTGTGATTGTATTGAGATGGCGGCATGAAAAGTTGGCAAGATCGTCTAAAACCAAAAATAATGATTTGAAACCTAATTATCAACTTGTTCAAATTGTATACATTATGTTGCTAATGGCTCGTCAAACTATTCCAACCACAACTTTAAGCTTAAAACGCACTATTTGAGCACCTAAAATACTGTTGTCAATCTTAAACCCGCATCAAGCGATTATGTTAAAACTACATATATATTATATATATCTTGTCAACTTTGCTCAAAACCATTAAGTCTACAAAATCAAAAGGGCGAAACTTCACAAATTGTCAGAGCCATAATTACGTACAGAACTCATAGAACCATCAAGAAAACATTAGCTGTTACAATGTCTGATGAAGTAAAGAATAGATCAGTCCAGTTTATGGAGGAAGAGGAAATAGTAATAACAGTTTTGATGAAAAAACTTGTAAACTTGCATTAGGTGCGTTCTAGTAAAAATTGTATAACGACAATTTAATATAAGTTCAAACAAAAATAAATCCGATTTCAATTAAGCCCCTAAGTGAGCCACGTATATAATTTGCCACCGAAATTTGGTCTGACCATATGTTTAGGCTCATGGGAATATGATTAAACAACAAATTATGCAATTCTGTGATCCCGTTTAATTTAAAAATCAAAGAATTAAGCACAAAAAGATTATAAATTAAATTGAAATTTGCAGAAAAAACGTTAAAAAATGAACTCTTCCATGACCAAACACATGGAATAAACGCTTTACTCTACAGATCTTACTGTGTACTGTGTAGTGCAAAACATCCAATTACAAGAAAATTGCAGCAATTTTATGCTGATGCAAACAGTCTGTAACTTTCACATTGACAGGGGCGTGAAAGGTTACTACTAAAGTTAAAGTTTGACAGAAATTTTTGATAGATATCAACAAAGACACACAGGAGAGAGAGGTCCCCAAACTTTTATTTATCACATTGCAAACAAAAAGTTTGCTTTTTGTATATAGTTCTTATCAGCAGAGTGTACACAAGTATATATATAAATATACGTATATTATATATATTATATATATTAGGGATGCACCGGGCCCCGACCCCGGCCCCGGTTGTCAGGCCCCGGCCCCGAGTCCCGACCGGGGCCAAAAATTCGCAAAATTTTGGAAATTTTTGACCAAAATTTTGAAATTTCGAAAGCCAAGAAGTGTTGCAAATCGTTTGTTTTCCCACCGATTTGAAAAAGACAAAGATATATAATAACGTTTGCATATCAGAAAGTATTGCAAAATTTGAATTTTCAGGAAAATTTCTGAAAATTTTCTATTTGGACCCCCAATTTCCAGACCCCGGGGCCAAGGTGGCCCCGGCGCCAGCCCCGGTAGTGGCGGCCCCGATATATTTACATACATATTAGGGATCGACCGGATCCAAAATTTTGCCGGATCCGGATCCGGATCTAGTCATCAAAATACATGCAAATTTTTAAAATTTAGATCTTTGATTTTGTTAATGCTTATGGGGCTTTTTATGGATTTGGTAATGTTTTTAATGCAAGTAGTGAATTTATTTAATAATTTTCAACAATTTCGCTTTGTTTGATATATACTGCAAACAAGTTAACAAAAAATTAGCCTGAAAGAAACAATGTTCGCTAAGTATCTAACGAATTTTTGAAATGTGTGGGCCGCTGCCGCAGACATGAAAGAGTTTATGTACAATCAAAGTTTTCAAACAAAATCAGCAGATTAGTAGATTAACATTACATTACCATTAACTTCTTACATGGAGATTGAGAAAAAATAAAACCAATACTGTTGCTGCTGAAAATAGTTTATATATATTTACTTATAAATAATTCGAGTTTTCTAGCAAACCAGCATTTGCGATTTTAAAAATGTTTTGATCCAGTTCAGTCGATTACGTATGTTGTAGCATCCCGGCAGTTAAAATCTTTGTAGCAGCGGCTGAAGCCGAGCAAGTACTCACCGCAACCGATACGAAAATAAACTCAGAATTTTCGTTTTCATTAAATATTAGAGGCGACATCGTTAGGATGAAAGTAGTCTGCCCGGCTTAGGTATGCTTGTATTTATCTATTTATGCATTCAGTATATTTTTGAAACGGCTTATATAAGTACATTCTCATAAAAAGCTTTAAATTTGCTGATCTATTTTACTTGGAACCATTTAACAAATTTCACTGAAGTTAAATTTTTTGAATTTATATACAGGTCGGTTAAGCTTACTTGTCTAATAATTTTGCAATATATAAGTATGGTTAAACGCTGTAAGTCAGTAGACATAAAATTTTGCTACTACCGAGAAACCATTTTATTAAAAGCATCACTTAAAAATTCAGAAAAGAACAAGTTAGAATCCGGAAAACCGGAAAACAAAGAAAAAAAGGAGTCTGATAATTGCAAACGTTGTTAAATTTTTCGTCTATAGATGTCTTAAAATAACCATTCAGGAAAACCTATATATTTACACTAATTTATAAACAAATACATACGTAATTATGGAAAATATACGGACCATTTAGCATGACATGCATAAAAAATTAGTTAACAAAACATCAAAGTCTACTTATTCGGGCCCAGGTTAATATTAAGATACACGGGGGTTTGGGGGCGGCAGCCCCCAATAAAAACCACACTCTTAGCACGAAAAATCACTTCTGAGAAATTAATTTAGAGCACTCCAGGCATTTATATTTAAGTTTCAGTAAAAACAAAAACAGTACATTGAACGCTAATTTCTTGCAAAAAGTAAATTATCGCGCCGAAGCAGCGAAAATTTTTTAAAAATAGCTGTTTTTGCCATAAAAATAGCAAAAATTTTCTATTTTGTCATCCCAAAACGGGGGGGGGAGTCTAGACCCCCTGACCCCCCTCCCCCTGGGTGCGGCCTTGCTTCACAGTTTAGCTTACCCTGAGCAAACGAAGGGGTAGATTAAAAATAGATTTCAGAGTTGTGTTCAGGAAACTTTAAGATTAGAACCCTCTTTAAGGAAAATCAAAGACACGTTTTGCACTCGTTTGTCAAATCTTAAAAAATAATAACTTTATCAAAATAAAAATTTTTGACAGATCGATCAGAAGTGTGTTCATATCAAATAAGAGACTCAATTGGTTGAGATTCGAGAAAGCTAATATATGATGCCTGCAAAGATTCCAAAATCCAAAAAACTAAAATGTTTATGTTTCAAATTTTCAATTAAATCGGAATACAGCTTAGTACATCTCAGCCACATATAACCACAATTAGTTATCGGTACTGGGTATCAGGATAATTTTTATCCAGATACCCGGATATCCGTTAAGATTTCAGGCAAGCAACGAAAAGTTAGCAAATTTGTGAGAAGTTTCAAAATTTGTGCAATATTTAAAAATATTTCTTTAAAACATTTTTAAAACCGCGGCTGTAGCTTCGCTTTATGATTTTACAGGGCAGCGAAAAATTGCCAAAAATATTGAAGTGTAAAATCGCAAAATTTTCTCGACTTGAAGAGATCGATAGCCGGATATACGAATATATACTCGTTAACGCAAAATCTAGATCTTTACGGATGATGATCGGACAAAAATAAAATACCTAATTCTATGTTATGTATAGATTGTAATTCAATTTCGTAATCACAAACCGCTAAAAAATTTTCATTTGAAAATTGAACAGATAAAAGGTTAATACGTACGTAATTAGAAGGAGAAGACAATAACAGCTGCAAAGAACAACTGCAAGTTTTATTATGCATCATAAGATGTTAGTTGGATGCTAAAATTGGCATCAGAAAAGTCCAATTCGGTCTCTTAACAGCCTAATTTTACTTCACAACACGTTTGAAGCAATAAAATAGAACTACTACGTATATATATATATCCATAAATAAAATATATCCATAAAGTTATGAATTTTCTGTTTTGGGCACATGACCGTCATATATTCCTTTCATCCCTTGAAGAAACCTGTGAAACGGAGTTTTTCAAAATTTTTGACAGATTTGGGAGGGACGACAGAAAATTTTCACAGATCGGTCCTGACCAGCTGGGGTTTTTTACTGGGAGGGAGCGGGGGGGGCGTCCCCCCACTTTTTGGGTTCCCCCCCCCACTCGACCTCTTCCCCCCCCCACTCGTTCCCCTCCCCCCTGTGTTGGGCTTCCCCCCCCCCCCTAAGGTGCCAGAAATGCAATTTTTATTCAAAATTTTCAAAATTTTTCGGGCGGGGAAATTTTTGGTAAAAAATCGTCTATTTTGGTGCCAAAACTTAATTTTTGAGCACCTTTAAGCTTATTTATAGCAGTATATGTAGAAAACAGGCTTTTTATACGGTATTTTTGGCATTTTTAGCCCATTTTATTCCCCCCCCACTTTTGGACCTCCCCCCCACTAGTGGGGGGGGCGT
The DNA here is from genome assembly GCA_030248195.1 of Trissonchulus latispiculum. NCBI lineage: Eukaryota > Metazoa > Nematoda > Enoplea > Enoplida > Ironidae > Trissonchulus > Trissonchulus latispiculum. The sequence continues at coordinate 21,590 of JASAND010013930.1, forward strand.
CCCCCCCCCACTTATTTTTGCCTAAAAAAACCCCAGACCAGTGACCTAACAAATTCCGTATAATGAAACAGAACAGAGAGAGTGAGATTAGAAAAAGGAATTGAATCAAACTGAAAACTGGAGGAGACCATCTTACGTAATGCCTACTTCATTAGTCTAAGGATTATGTCATGTAAGAAAGGACCGACCCGACTTTGTTGACTGACATAAAAACGAATCGGTATGCCTCCAAAACAACGCCAGAAAGTTGACAAAAAGAGAAAATAAAAAAGCAAAACCGGGAGAAACAAGTTAAGAACCCTCAAAAATGCTCAAAAAGTATATAAATCTTTCCAAAAACAACCTCCACATGCAAACTCGAGACACCAAACCCCAGAACAACCTATGTAGACTCTAACATAAAGTATATATAGACATACGTAAAGTTTGGTGGCTCTCAGTCTAAAACAGCCGAGCAAATCAAGCACACACAGAGAGGACAGCACAGCCACAGCACAGCAAAGAAGATATATAAACAGACGGACAGCAGCAAGAATTTTATTCCAAGACAAGACACAGAGAAGAAGAGAAAGAAGAATAAGAGTTCAACCCTCAAAACTTCCAAAAACGGAAAGTAAAGGAAAAGGTTTTGGAGGGAAGGGAACCAAACCAACCAAGCCGATACGTATATATATATATATATACTAGTGGAAAAAACGGAGGGATATATATAATATATATATATATATATGTGTGTACATACATATGTACATATGTACATACATATCTCATCTTGGAAAGAAAAACAGACTGGAATTCCCCCCCCCCCAAAGGGAATTAAAAACTTAAATGGATCCCCCCCCTCCCCACACTAAGAACTCTGTAAAAGGAAATACTCCATGCTATACACGGGTATGTGAATGCACAACAGATCAAAGAGTTAAAGCTAAACACGACTTAGTATAAACAAATTAGACTCTCTGACAAACTGGACTAATTCGGCTGATTTATGTAACACTGTCCGTCCAACCACCAGCCCCTCCCCCTTCCGGAAAAAAACGGACACACAAGTTCAGGGGGAATTTATGTAATTCAAGCTACGTGTTCCTCAAAAATTTAAATGAGTATTAGAATAAGACTTGATAAGACTAGACAAAGATCATTTTAGCAAATTTTTCGAATTTTTCAAAAAATTTGGGAAATTTTGTCGAAGTTTCACTTTTTATAAATTTTCCGATTTTTCTTTTTTTTCGTCCAAAACATTAGTTTTTTCCGAAGCCCATCCCTGCCACATTCCACCGAGAATTTCCTAAAAATTAAAGTGTCACCAGTAACCACACACAAAGATAGAATAAAAGAAAGTTTTGAAAATATTAAAAGAGCAAGCAAAAACTAAGTATATATCCTCAGCAATGTGTTGAAACTATAAAACAGTTTTAACCCAGACAGAAAATCACACATGAAAATATGTTTCATTAAAGATTAAAGGGATTATCAAAAATCCGTAACTACAGAATTAACAAACAAACGCTAATCCTAAACCGATAAAAAATTTAATATATTTTCCAAATTTTTTTCATGAACGTACGTATGTATATAGACATTTATAATCAGCCTAAACTAAACAAAACTTAACTGATCCAAGCAGTTTAGAACGAGTCAGTTTTTGTCCTCTGGTTAGCAGCCTACATTTCTATTTCCACTACTCCCATGCAGAGGTGTCATTTTAATCTAATCCGTTTAATCTTGAAAAAAATCCAAACTAAATGGCTCAAGATCTTACGTATAGGACTACGCCTACGTATATATATGCACATACCACATGCAGCAGTCGAAAACAGCGGATCACGTGACCAGCCGCTGCTGGCTGAACGCTCATTGGCTGGCGTAGAAGAGAGCAGGGGCCAATCAGAACACGAGGGCAGAGGAGTAGGAGGATAGTTGCTACCAACTGAAATTTCCAGGTCCAAATTACCCCCCACCACCGTGGGAGTTTCTCTGCTGGGGGTCGGGTCTTCGAAGGTCACATAGCCCGGGAGTTTGGGGTCGGGGTCGGGTTCGGCACCCCCAGGTAACCGGTCTCGGGCAGAACCTGGCCCGGGCTGCGTCTCCTGAATGGGCTGTTGCCTTTTTCGACCACCCAGCAGCAGAGAAGACCTTCGGGTGCGGGAGAACACCGAGGCCAGACCAGTACGTGGACCTGGGGGATGGGTGGGGGCCGACTCGACCCCCAGAAAAGATTTTCGTCGACCCGCGGCGACACCCCAGAACCGACTAGATAGACGGCTGGTCATAGTAGTAGTGGATCGTGCAGCAGGAGGTAGCATGGCAGAATCTGAACAAGCAAAGAAAACAGAAAGAAAACTTAAAGTAGAGTGCATGAAAACAAATTTGAAGAAAACAGGAAGGTTAAAACAAACCATCTGAGAAAAAACAAATGTCAAAAAATGTCAATAGAAAGATACCAACCAAAATGAGGTCATGCAGATAGAGCAGATGCAGTAAGTGTACATACAGCGTGCAGTGACTGAAAAAGGCATGCAGTTAAGTGTACATACAGCGTGCAGTGACTGAAAAAGGCATGCAGTACTGGGTTTTCTCTAGGCCAAAAATTGGGGGGGGGGAGGGAGTGGGGGGGGGAAGACCAAAAGCGGGGGGATAAAAAGGGGCTAAAAATGCTAAAAATACGGTTAAAAAGTGCATGTTTTCTACGTATACTGCTACAAAACTCAAGCTAAAAATTGCTCAAAAATCAAGCTTTAGTATATACCAAAAAATGACAATTTTGGACGAAAACATTCCGGCTAACCCACCAAAAGTGCCTCCCCACTAAAGAAAATCCAGCAGTAAAATCGATAGTTGTGCCAAACAAATAGTTATACATGTAAATCAATCAAAAATGCCTGATAATTCAAAAATAGGTAGTATATACTACACCACTGACCTTTCTGTTACATATTTTGTGGCACAGAAACCACTGCCGCAGGTGTTTTTTAATAAAAACAGGCATTGACTTTTTGTAACTTAAACTTTACGTCAAGAAAATGAAGTAAACGCGGGTTAGCAGGCGGCTAGAGCCGAGCTGGCTGTGCTTCTTGGACAACCAGGCAGGAGCTCCAGGGAATAGTTCTCCCTGGGTAAGAGCGCTCACCGCGCCCATTGGCTCTCTCCTGTTTCGGACGAAGGATTTGCCTTAGTGCCTGCAGGCAGGCGTTTTCCATTATTTCTCTATGATATATTTATACTACTATTAACCTATTTTATTTAATGTTGTAACCTAAACTTTGTTACAGCAGCAGTCAGCCTGTTGCAGGGGGGGGGGGTGACATCATGCATGCGGAGGGACATCACCTGCATACAAATTAATCAACGCACAACTGTTTTGTGTGTTTTTATTGTGTTTTCGCACACTTTTTAAAAAACACAAAATAAAAATACACTAAAAAGCACACTCATATTTTCACCTGAAGGAGCGAATTTTTATTGATTTTAGGCATATTTTTTAAGTTTTTCCCAAAACTTTTGCGCCGTCGGCGCAAATATCGTTTAAATATCTATGTTTTTTACTTCTGTTTGTTTCATTTGGGCATTTAGTTGAGCGCTTACCGTGTAGCCTTCATTATTCTAAGCAACGCTGCCATTAGAGACTGTTTAGGCGTATTATTCTATGAAATTACGTTTCCAAATTCTGGAAATGACGGGACTAAAATATACGGTCGAAAGGTAAAAGTTTAAGGATTTCAGACCAAAATTTTCACAATTTTCAAAAAATTCTCAACGTCTGGGGGACTCTGCCCCCCAGACCCCCGTTATAGCGCTGAAAGGCGTCTTCGACGCAAATGTTTAACATTCAGAACATTGGAATATCGTTTATAATGACTAAACAAGCAATATATATGTTTTGTTTTTCTTCTGTAAGACGCGAAAAATGTTAAATATAGTTAGAAATGCCGTAAAAACCGTTAAAAACGTGTTAACACTGGGAAAAAGCGAATTTAAGGAAAAACACAGATTTTTAAAAAAACACATTTTCTTAAAAACGCATTAAAAAGCACAGGTAAAATTTAAAAAACCCTGAACACACATTATACGTAGCTTGATAATTGTAATATTATGCAATATATGTTCGTATATATATATATATATATATATATATATATATATATACATGCAATTATATGTATAGAACTTTTGAGGGGGTCCGTGCTGAAATACTGACCACCCATCTGTTTTCAGCATACTGTTATCTACGTACGGTACCCAATATTTTACTCGTCACAAAACCTGGCTTACTCGTGGATCCAAATTAAAGAAGTATGACTACTTGGGAACTTTAAAGATGCCGCACACGTCCCTTCCCGAAAGGACTAGGAGGCAGGGGGGGACCATATATAGGTAGAAAGAAATATTGAAAAACTCGCTACAAATAATGTATAAATTAAGTAAGATGTTTGGTCTTTTCCAACTTATGCAGCCCCAACCGTTCAAAATTTTTTAAAACCGGACCAATCCAGCTAAAATTCGGCAAAGGTATCCATATACGTATGTTAGTTTTTGACCACACTAAGTTCAACCATCGAAAAATCAATTTCGCGAAATTCTATCTTTCGATTCCGAAGGGGATCAAAGAAACCGAAAACTTTTTGTCTCCGATTTCACTGTAAAGTTGCACAGAGGGGTTTTCTGGGTTATAGAACACGAATCTGAGATTCATTTTTCGATCCAGCTTTTGGTTACTTCAGCATAGGCTTACATGTTTTACATGTTTACATGTTATACATGCTTATGTATATACATGTTCTTACAGGCTTATATTAAACTCTTAAGCTAACGAAAAGTTGAATCGAAAAACTAATTTCAGATTCGTGGAAACGGTAAACCCTGTAATGCCATTTTACTGGGGCATGGGGTGAGTGGTGTAGCGCTTCTACCAGGGCTGGTGGACCAAGAAGAAACCGAGGACAAGTCCGAGACGTGAAGAGGGAGGATCAGCATTTCATTCAAGATTGAAAGTAAAGAATTGGCCCAGCCAGGTTTTGAACCAGGCCCTTCTCTCCGGAGTCAGACATGCTAACCAACTACACCATAGGGCCATCAGCTGAACTCCCATATCAGGCTTATCAATCTTTCCTATGCCTGCTTCCCTTACAGTGGGTCGACCTACCTTTCGGGGGTTTTAAGTGTCGAAGATTTTGCAAATATATATATGCCAATATTAAAAATCCTTCGGAGCTATCCTCCAGACACTTTTCACTTCCCAGACGTTTTTCTACGCAAAATAGGCCCAAAACTCTAATTTTATGTCTCTTGCGTTGCAACAAAAACCCTGAAATTTTCGGGCCGCCTGGTTTGCCCCCCCCGAACCTAAGACATAGCCTGACCGACCCCAAATACATAAACATATATAGGCCAGGGTATTTTTACGGGAGGGCCGAGGGCGGGCCGACCCCGAAATTGACCCCCCCCCCCGAAAATGCCTTCCTCCCCGGAATCGCCCCCTACCGGATTTTTGCTTCCAACCCGGAGTTTTGGGAGCCCAAATTTTTGCGAAAAACATGCTAATTTTCAAAAATTTTCCGATGTTTTCGTAAAAATGGCTATTTTTAGCTTAAGCCCTGGCATTTTTGAGAACTTTTTGCTTTTCTACGTGCAAATACGCCAAAAATACCAATTTTAGGCTCATTTTTGCAAAAAAAGATCCCCCCTCGGGTCCGCCCCCTCCACCTACCAGGAAGCCCCCCCCCCGGAAAAAAATCCCTAAAAATACCCTGTAGGTACATCTTTGCAATAGAAGATCATCCAAATTTATACATGCGTACAGAAACAAAATTAATGCCAAAACTCACGTCTTATAGCCATCTATGGTCCGTAGGAATTACAGACAATAAAAGACTGATATAAAAGGCACTTAATTAGCAGGCAAATGAGGAAATTATTAAATATATACCAAGGCTGGATCACCGACGTACAAGAATAAAGAATATATCATATCGCTATCAAACAACAGGGATGGTCATAATATCAAGCAAATCAAATTTGCCCAAAGAAAAACTATGGCTCTAACTCTAGCTACTAATTAAAGAAATTTTATTTAATTAACGTTAACTGCTAATTACAGAAATTTAATTTAATATCTGGAGATTGTGTGTGTCAGGGTTATCGATTAAAATAAGCTAAGTATCATGCTGTTTGAGCAGCTAATTTAAAATTTTAAAAATTTTAAAATTTACAGCGTGCGTTTGCGATGACTTAACTTTGTTGTCTTGCACTATTTCATTCTGTTTTTGCAAATTCGTGAATTTAACAGATCTTATAACATTTTACACATGTAGATACGTACAATTTTTTCAGCTCAATTTTCCAAAATTTTTAAATTGCCTTACTTTTTTAATTCAAAACGTCAATACATAGACACTTCGGCGCTCAGGCAAGAATTTTAAGGTGAAAGCCTAAAAAACACCGTTCCACGGCCCCTCCAAAATCTCACCAAAGCGCCCGCCCCTCGCCAAATCGCTTAGATTCTTTTGATTGCCCTGGAAAATCGCTTAGAAGGCAAAATTTTTAGAGTAAGCCCAGACAGTCATAGATAGCTGGTTGCTAGCTGGTATAATCTGGAAATTTGTCATCGTATACACGAAATAAATATTTTTTCGGAACAGATTTATTTACATATATACACGCATAAAATTTAACAAAAACCGGTTGAAATGGGGACTGTTCGTTGGTAATAAAAGTATGTAGGTATAAAGCAAAATCGTCGTTCAAAGCATCAAGTTCTAAAGCTTTCCGACCATGTGCATTGTGCAATTCTTTAATAACAAAAAAGCTGTTTTCATCCTCAGAAATAAGCTGTTAAAATAAGAGCCAATTATTCTTTGGGCGGGGGGGATTTGCTTGATTGATAAAGTCCGGCTTAGGTGTACATAAGACATAGATAATGATGAATGCATATATATAGGTTTCCATGAATAAAAATACGATATATACGCATGTTGGTGTAATGGAGTTATTAGATGTAACCAATAAATCAGCACTATGAAAACACGAATATTATACATGGATCTTGCTTAATATATGATTTCTAACCAAATGTGATCGTCATGCATAAATATATACATGGTCATTTAGGATTAGCCTAAATATATAGATCAGGCAAGAATAGGATGCGAACACAGCTGCACTAGAATATCTGTGTAGATGTTTAACAAAAATCAAAGTCAAGAAGCAAAATCGTATTTTAAATACACATATATAAAGAACATATTTTGCAGATGCTAAGGGGGGCGAATTACGGGGAGCGCCCCCCGTTGCGATTCGGAGGCAGAAAAAAATTAAGGAGAAAAATAGAAAAAAGAGCAAAAAACCAAATAAGATCGTGCCCTCGGTCTGGCGCAAATTTTCTTCGTCTTAACAGCATGTTTTATATACAGTGTCCATGAAGAAAAAGCTAAAAATGTATCCGAATTTTCGTAGAAACTTCCTATCTTTTCCCAAAAATGTGTAACATACGTATACGTATATACGTACTTTAAGAAATTTTCGCCGTTCTTCAAAATGAAAAGATTTAAAGATCTGAAGACCAAATTTACTGCAAAACCAATAAATTTCTCTAACTTATGTCTGGAGGGCTCGGTATAGAATAATTTTTCCCATGGGGACCCCCACATTCTCCCCATCACGAAATCCTGGATCCACTAGCGCCGGGGGAGGCACATTCAACAAATCTAAAGTTACGAGATTCATCGTATCTATCAAAAAAGATAATATCATATGCTAAATTTTGATATAGAGATGACCTCATCCGAATTCTCAGGTATAAGTAATGAATGAATGAGTAATGATGGCAGCACAAAAGCTGAATAACTCAGATGTTTATAAGTTATCTAAGCTAATGCGAAATAAAGAAGATAAAGGTAAAAGTTTATCCCTGGAGATACCTCCGTCCTGCCACAGAACGTGCCGGTGCTCATCCCCAAATTCTCACCCGTATAAGACAGGAGTGTGAAATATATAAAGAAGAATTGAGACAAATAACTGCTTTTAGAAGAAAAAACAGGCTCATAGCATTTTTTCCCGAACTATGCTCTAAGAAATTTGAGTCACAGTTTGCAAAGTGTTCACGGGAAATCCGGGCCCCCCCAGTCTCCCCCCTCCAAAATTTTTGCCTAGGAAAAAGCCAGTGACCCCCCTTTCCTTAAATCCTCATTCCTAAAAAATATCCGGTCTCATTAAAGAATAAATCCTCCTTTAAATCTTATTCTTTCTAATGCCATAGCTGTACAGAAACGCACATAGCATATACAGGCAAACGATATATCCAAACTTCTATCGGAAAAACGTTATCAACTCAGCATCATAATAGGTATCATTTTTCAGGAAAAAGAAAAAATGACAAACTACACACAAAGTATACATATACTAACTCTGTGTGTGATGGCACGGCATCATAACATTTTTCTACCCCTTTTCCATAAATCATGGGAAAGTTTTTGTCATCAACCATATGGGTAGAAGTATAGACATAGGATAGAACGGTTAGCCTGCACAAACTTTCCTATATATATATATATATATATATATATATATATATATATATATATATATATATATATACAAGTAACAAAAATGCTCCGCACAAAAGGGGATAATATGTGTGTTGGGCCTATGTCTATCCTTTATATAAATTCCGGCTGAGAAAGGCATAAATCCGACACAGCAAAAGTTGCTCAGCTCACTTAGGGCTTTCATTTGATACCAAATTTGACCGCTTTTGAAAAATTTTATTTTTGACCAAAAACTGCCTAAGTCCCCACCCCACCACAGCACTCCACAGCCACTTTGAGCATGCAGTTCTATGACAAAAGTTGCTCAGCTCACTTAGGGCTTTCATTTGATACCAAAATTGAATACTTTTGAAAAATTTTATTTTTTAACCAAAATCGCCTAAGGCCCCACCACAGCACTCTATAGCCACTTTGGGTACGCAGTTTTATGACAAAGGTTGCTCAGCTCTCTTAGGGCTTTCACGTGATACCAAATTTGACCACTTTTGAAAATTTTAATTTTTGACCCAAAATCACCTAAGTCCCCACCCCCACCCTACCACAGCACTCTACAGCCACTTTGAGCATGCAATTCTATGACAAAAGTTGTTCAGCTCACTTAGGGCTTTCACTTGATACCAAATTTGACCACTTTTGAAAAGTTTCATTTTTGACCGAACATCGCCTAAGTCCCCGCCCCACCCCACCACAGCCCTCTACAGCCACTTTAGGTACGCACTTCTATGACAAAAGTTGCTCAGTTCGATGCGGGCTTTCACTTGATACCAAATTTGACCACTTTTGAAAATTTTAATTTTTGACCCAAAATCGCCGAAGTCCCCACCCCACCCCACCACAGCCCTCTACAGCCACTTTAGGTACGCACTTCTATGACAAAAGTTGCTCAGTTCGATGCGGGCTTTCATTTGGTACCAAATTTGACCACTTTTGAAAAATTTTATTTTTGACCCAAAATCACCTACCGTATTATGCCAAACAGTGGCCCATGGGCGTTTTTTTGGAATCGGCAATTTCAGATTTGGTTTTTGTAATCCAAAAAAGCGCTCACCCCCCGAAAAAACGCCCATGGGCTATATTTTGGAAACCGTCCTATAATTACAGCTTTGCCAATTTCCATAAATTCGATAAATTTCTACGGACAAGCTGCTCGGCACGTGTCAGGTGCTCATAATATGTCTATCCAAAGAACCGAAGATTGATTATAAGCCATATAATAGCTTAAACAGTGACAACTTTATTCATAAACTTTTAGTTTTCTAAGTCATGAAAGTGAGCATTGAGAAATCCAAAAAAGCGCCCACCCCCCGAAAAAACGCCCATGGGCGCTTTATTGGGTGGGCCACTGTTTGGCATAATACGGTAAGTCCCCACCCCCACCCTACCACAGCACTCTACAGCCACTTTGAGCATGCAAAAGTGGCTATGACAAACGTTGTTCAGCTCACTTAAAGCTTTCATTTGGTACCAAATTTGACCACTTTTGAAAAATTTTATTTTTGACCACTTCACCCCCTACCCGATTTACCCTTCAAACGGCAAAGTGGAGCCAGTGCAGCAAAATGGGTGGGTCGGACGGCAAAACGGACACCGGAAATGAGCTGGGCGCACCAGAAAACCCCTATGGACAAAGTTTTGAGAGGCTATGCACAGTCCTATATGGGTTCTTGGAAGTCGGTGCCGACTTGACCCTCCCGACAGCAAAGTGGAACCAGCCCAGCAATATTGGTGGGTCCGACGGCAAAACTGCTTACGGGAATCAATTCGCCGTGCCAGAAAACCTTTGTATGAAAGAATTGAGCTTTCTAAGTTGAATACACAGCGAGAAATTTCGATTTTTCATTTTTCGAATTTTCACCATTTTTGACCGGCCACTGTGGTCGCATGGGAAGTGATAGAGAAACGAGACTTAGCTATTTAGTTAGTTCAATATATGTAGTTTCTGAATATAAAAAGAAATCGGCTCCAGCTCTTAACGTTCGAGCTGCGCAGCGACCACAAAAATGGTCACTTTTCGCTCTGAGCCGACTTTGCGGCGCCGCTGCGGCGCTGTGGCGCAAAAAAAGTAGCGATTCTTAAATGGCGCATGGGGTACTACCAGACCCTATATATACCCCTTTAGGTCCGGCCTCCGCTGCAGATTACGTCAAAGAGGCGGAAAGTCAGGACAATACGACCATTAAATAGGAGAAACCGGAAAAAAACATCGCCGCCATAACCGGTCCGGGGCGCAACCTTTTAACGGAAAGTGATACGGGGCTGAAACTTCGCACACATACTAAACTCGATGTGCTCTACAATTTGCGCATGAAATCTGCGCAGGATCTGCGCAGGATTTTGCGCAGCCTCTGCGCAGCTTATTTTACGGTGTCTCCAGGGACTTTTGACACATATTATAGGGGTCGCTGCCGCGACCCCTATGATATATATATGTCGTATCTGTGTGTATCGTACATAGTCTATTCAAACAAAGCTGCTATAACTACACACCCCTTATTGAACGATGCGTTAAGCCAAAAACTGGAATATTATGATAGTATTGAACGATTGTAAATTAACAATTCTGGTTACATCCAAATCTTCCCAATAAAATTATTATATGATATAATAATTAATATAACTAGAACTAGACCCTCACCCACAAATGTTGGCGTCCTTCCATAAGCTAAAAACTGCTAAAGTTTACAAATTTTTTCCTTTACCACTCATTTCAAGATTTAAAAAACAAGTTGCTTAACTAAAAACACCTACATAGCTGTAGCTATTTTTTCGTGGTTTTTGCAAGTTTAAACCACGATACAAACACCAAAATTTGCGAATTATGTCGCACACCCATTTCGGTATATATATACGTATACGTAGACCTTCTTACCCAATGAATTTTCGTCTGAACCAAGACACCAAAAAAGAAAAAAACAAAACCTCAATACAAGACAGGCTCAAGTTATCAGCTCTGCTAAAAACACTTTCCTCCATAATCTAGGCCGGTGCTACAGACAGACACATAAGAATAGATGCAAGAAAGGCTCTCAGAAAAGTATAGCAATCCTCCCTCTCGGTTAAGTTGAACTTAAACTATACCAATCAACCATCGTATTGTATATTTATGTATACAGTGTCGTGCAGCAGCATTAAAATTTAAGGTTGTGCTTGTGCTAGTATACCAAGTGGAGCTAAGAAAATAAACACATACACTGAATAATATATGAGCATAGCATATATACAAGTATTACGTAAGAAATAACACAAACACAACCACACTCACATCTATACAGCCAGATTTTTAAAATCCTATTTTTCCACGGAAGGACGGGTTCAACCTAAATCACATTAGGGTCTCATTAGGCCTAAAGGACCCCAAAAGCAGATCTCTGGTTTAAATCAGAGCTGAGTGAGTGAGAGAGAGAACCAGACCAAGACAGAAAAGGAAGGGGGAAGATACCAAAAACGACTTCAACCCCGAAGACCACCCCAAGCCCCGCAAAAACATGTACTTAATGTTATACTATGGAGGGTGTTTATGAGTGAAAATATCACAAATAGGGAAAAGCGAGTCGGAAAAGTGTCGAAATTTGTTATATAAATTAATCAGTTTAGCTTCATTTGGTGTCCTGATTGAACGTAGAGGGGGGAGGCAAATGGAAGAGAAATGCAGAGGAAACCACGGGAAAAGATTTATAATATACATGTAAATGTGAATACTGGAAAAATCAGAGATGGTCGAGAAATGGTCAGCCCTGAACTCATTTTCAATCCATCATTAATCCCGGACAATTTTGTGGCCTGTCCTTTTGTTCATTATGTATTATTATTATTATTATTATTATTATTATTATTATAATTCTCTACTCTAGTCACGGTTCACGGTAATTTTTACAGGAGGGAGGGGGTGCCTCGAAATTGACCTTCATCCGAAATTTTTTGGGTGCAATTTTCTTAAAAATGTCAGTTTTTTTGCAATCTCCCTCCCCCGAACATTTCTTTACCCCCCCCCCCGAAAAAATCCCTAAAATCACTCAGATTGATCGACCTGCCGATCTGAAGAAGACCAGTGAACAACACTACAGAGTGGGGGGTCTAACGTTAACATAAACTTAAAACTAATGTGTATGTATATATGCGATATAGGATACGTACGTCTTAGGGTATCCGTGGCACGAATTCGAGGCTGGGAATTTTCCTTATTCTCTCGAAGGGCGCCGGCATCACAGCGCTGATCATCCATTCGTTTGCTCTGAGATCGCATCAGAAGCTCAAAGAAGGAATCGTCATCCAGCACCTCCTCTGGAGTATTCTGAAACAAAAGAGAAACATAAGAAAAATAAATAAACAAAAATAAATAAACCAGGTAACTAACAAATACAAAATAAACAAGCAAATTGGCATGAATGGGTTGCCGCTGCATTTTTCCTCTTATACCATTGGGTTTTTCCGTTTATAGTATAGGGTTTTTTCCCTTAATAGTATTGGGTTTTGCCGATGATTGCTACAATGGTATAAGATAAACACCTTCTGTTTTTTTGTTGATAAGGGGTCGTGATAACGTCTGATCGTCTTAGCTGATCTCTGATCTCAAGCTTCCATTTGTAGTTACCATAAATCTGAAACACAAAAACAGCAATATACATTGTTTATAAAATACAATCAAAGCCTACATTGTCCACGGAGAGGAAACCTCTCTACCTCTTTCGTGCATTGTTCTATCTGTTTTAAGTTTCAATTTTTGCTTTTTTTGGCAGCTTGAGAGATATTCGAAGTATAGAACGCACGAAAGAAGCATCCCCATCGCAGTAGGGGCCGCCCCCGATGGCGTGTAGGAGAGCACACGGGTTTTTGTTTTTTTATTTTATTAAAAATCAAACACAACATTTATATACAACAGTAGCAATACAAAATCAAACACAACATTTATATACAACAGTAGCAATACAAACATGCAATGTGACACTCATTAAACAGATATTTTCCTAATTTTTGCAGACATGACCAAATTAATGCCAATTCCTTCCATGTATGTTTTCCAAAGCTGTCCAAACTGATGCCAGGCCACTCAATGTCGTAGATTTCTTCCGTTGGTTGTGTCAGTAAGCAATGTTAGGTTAAGTGAGATATCATCATGCAGAGAGCAATGAACTACTCTGTAGATACCAACATAACAACAAACGTTAGTTTTAACTTTGCAACTATATACTTGTAGTCAACAGTAGGCTACACTGTCATCCTAGTAATTAAACTGCAGATCTTCAGATGTGAATGTGAGCATTTAGCTGCACATTTTACTTAGTCTAGACAGGTTTAACAAATTTGAATTTAAAGTCAATCTAATGCTAACTGATCCAGAAAAAGTTTAACATGGTGCTGAACAATTCCACTCTGAAGCTGTAGTGAGCTTGTTGGAAACTTTAACACTAATAATAACGATAATAAATCCCATCCACTAATTTGCAGCTCCGCATATGAAGGATACCGTTAACAAAAGCGTCATCTCAAAAATCAGGCGATTTCTTTAGTGTGAGTAATGAACTGCACACTACTACCGTAAAATTGGAAAAAGGTTTATCGTCTCAAATTTGCTGGTAAGTTTGTAAAGGCTACTGTAAGTCGAAATGCTACTTGATAAATTCCAAATTTTGATGCACGTGTGAGCAATGATCTGCACACCACTTCATGGAAAGTTTGGACAATTTTGTCTTCAAATTGATTCCTACGATTTTTCAACTTTCAACTACTTACATAAGCTCAGTAAACAGCATAGATATCAATTAGGCCACCAACAAAAGATGACTATCTGTGTTTGCGCACTGTTTATTCAAGATGAAAGAACTTCGTGCAGCTGATATTCCAACTAATCCTACGTACCTCATAATCTATCTGATCCTATAAAATTCAGATTCAAGCAAGTATTTAATGTCAATCAGTATACAAGGCACAACAACAGTGGCAGTTAGCAGAACCAAACACAAACAGAGGAGTTAATAAGAAAATCATAAACCACCAAATAATGAATTGTTAGATACATGGAACAAAACTAACAAACTCCAGATGTCATATTAATGAGCTTGAATCCACGACAGATATGCCATGTTAATGAGCTTGAATCAATTTTGTTCTTTTAAAATGGGAACACAGAATATTATCAACTGGTGAGAAGAAGATTGACACGTTCTCACCAACTAAAAATATTCTGTTTTTCAATTAATTTAAAATCAAACAAAAGTTAATATTATAATAATTATATAACGTTTTCAAATGTAGTTTCCTAACACAACTATTCTAGAAGCAGCGGTCAGTGGTTTCAGTAAAGTGGTACTAGACTATTTTGCTAAAGATGCGAACCAGATAGGAAACAATAGAACACTTAGTAACTGCCAACACACAATGCACACGTACGTAAGAATAACAGTTACAAAAACAATGCAAACGAGTTCAGTACAGCAGAATACAGTACAGTTTACAAGATATGTCACAGTCAACAAGATACGACGGATATATATATACTTACATATTTAAATATTCCTACTGCTCTCTGTTATGGATTCGTTATTGTGCTACTGCGTATTGTTATATTCTATTAATACTAATATTACTGTTATCTTCTAATGTAAAGGCATGACAATGTTTCTGTACGATCTATTTTCAATCACATCATTTAAAGATGTACAGTGCAAACACTACAAGGTGAGAAGAAGATTGACACGTTCTCTGCCTATGCGTAATGTCTGAACTGTTGATTTAGATTCCTCTGTAGAATTCCGTTACACTACAGAAACAAAGTCACTGTTACCTAATGAACGGTTGTATCATTAGTCAAAAGTTGCTGCTTTAACTTTACATGAATGGATTTGCATTTGATGGACAGTTTCTAATGCATCCGTTTTGGTCTGTTTAAATATTCATTACGTTATAGTGGCCAGCAAACAATTATACATATATACACTAACTATATTTGAAACCACGAACACTATACTAGCATACATATATATAACATTTAGAAGTAGAGTTTCCCAAACACTGTTACAGCACCCTTAAGACCTATTCCTACTGTCGAAGACATACAGCTTATGCTTTTGCACGTATGTTTAATACATTTTAAAGATAAAAGATTTTACCGTCAACAAACGACCAGGGCTAACAGTAATGCCTGAGAAGAAGATTGACACGTTCTCAGCACGACTGCTTACACTGATCACTCATTGACAAGTCTTGCATTTTTTCTCAACCACACTCTGCCCGATTATTTGATATACAAAAGCATAAGCGTATAACACACTATCCTGAAATTTCAGTTTTCAATTTTTTCACAATGACAACAACACTTGATACTACCACGGAGAAGTCGGTTAACGCGTTCTCCAGCAGTGCCAGCACCGTTGTCATTATATCCACCAATATTTTTCTCCACCGTAAACATCTCAGAAAGTTTCGCAACTCTAGGAAATAATTTTTCCAAACTTAATTTCAACATTTCACTTAACTGAAAACAAGATACATTGTACATTATACTAGACAACAACAATACAGTCATTTAGGCGACATACTAAATCTACAGACAATGTAAGAGCAACTCATTAATATACTATTATCTGCTAAAAATTTAACTGCAACAATTTTTTCACAAAAGCAGCAGTGCTTAACACTCTTTCTGAGAAGTCGATTAACGCGTTCTCAAACAGCGTATTAAGGTACTGCTGCCTTCATTTCCCAGAAGCTTTTTGACAACCCGTATTAACCATATCTCATCACTTCTTTCTAATATTCAGAAAATTGAACACGACTTTCCATCATTAATGATTACTAGCTTAAGCACTTTGATAAATTTTCAAGTTTTCCAGACATTTTAATAAGGAAAGAAGAAGAATATGATAGAAATAATTTTAGGATTGGTTTTAAAAATATGAAAAAAAAAAAAGGAAAGAAGTAGATTGACACGTTCTCTTCCCTGCAGAGACATACAGGAGGCAGGATGGACAGGGATTACAACCAGTAGTTTATGAGCGTTCTCCTAAGGCAGTTTTTCAAGAACCAGGAGGTAGGCATTGTTCAGGGTCACATCAGGATGGTCTCGTGCATCTCTGAGAGTCTCGTCGCTAATATAGAGCCATTTCTGGTTCCGATAAACCTGGCAGTCATAGTGTCCAGAATTTATGGTTACCCCGTAGTGTCTGATAATGGCGGTGCATTTATAGTGGGCACCGCCGAAGACGATATCAGCCCAGTTGAAGTTCTCAAAGTGAATGTTCATACGAGCCAATCCACGACCTCCAGCCAGATATTGGAACAAGGTCACTCGCAGAACGAGAACGTCTCCGAATGCGTCAATGTCGTGCCAGATTTGGCTTCTCTGGCGACTACCACATCGAAGACAGTCGATGTCTTCGTCAGCCATCTCTACAACGCCGCGATGAGCAAAGCGGACAGCCTGTTCAAAGTCAATCAGACCTGAGCCCACTTTCAAGTCTACCACCGGTTCCCGGGTCACTCTGGTGGGTCTAACGTCACTGCACCGGCAGCACCGTACAAACGTCGTTATCTCGTTGCCAAACAGATCCTTAACTCCATCACTGCAGCCTTCAATGACAGAGCAAAGAAATTCTGCAGCGTCCTGCTGAATATTCTCACTATATTCAACGTTAGTCTTGGATCGCAGAGGGACACTGGACAGCCTGACTATGCCCCGGCGTCGTGACTCATTGAAATACTGGGCCACCTGTTTTTCGATCAGATTCCTGGATCTCAGGCTGATCAAGGCATCCAGCGAAGACAGCGTCAACAGTCCCTGAATCACTGTATTCGCGTAACAGCAATTCTCGCCACGATTATGCATAGCTACGAAATTAACGTCAGAGTCAATTCTGGGAGGAGGAACAGTAGAGGCCGCGGGCACCACCGTGGTCTTGTCTGATTCGCTGGCAACAGCCACGGATGCTTTAGTAACTCCAGCAGTGCTAGCAGCACCCTTCTTCTTGGCAGGCTTCTGACGACCCCTTTTCCGACCAGGCTTTACAGGAGCTGGCTTCTCTGCCGCACCGGTAATGGCAGCATCCACAGTAGGAGCCGGAACAGGTGGCAAAGCCGTTTTCACAAACGTTGACGCAACGTTTTTATCTGCTTTGCTCCATTCCACCTGCTCCTGTCGCCTTCGAATAGTGAGATTAGGACCAGGCATTGGCACCATAGTTCCGCCGACAGACACAAAGATGGCCTCATGATCCGAATAGTGGGTGGAAATTAGTCCAGCATGGCAAGGCTCGAAGTTAGCCCAGACATGATCCAGACCGCTGCCAAGATTGGTGGTACGTCGCCGTATCAGACACCTGAAGCCCTTTGATGTCATCCACTGTTCAAATCGACCAGTTTCCTCAGTGGGGCGTACCATGTCCACATTGAAATCACCCATGATTACCTTGCGTCGACCTCTGGCAAAGGATTCCAGTCCCTCCAGCAGATCAGCCAAGGGCAGACTGGGACTTCGGTACACCATGACCACGGTGAAAGACTGGTCTCCGCCAACAACAACGGTGAACAGTTCAAGTTTCAGATCATCGTCACCACTCCAGGATGCGCCCAGAATACCACTGCGGCTGTAATATGATGCCAAACCACGAACACCCTTCGCGCGGGAATCAACGACGGGACCAATCAGATGTGGCATGAAAGGCATGGAGTAATTGGCAGCTTCAGAAGGTCTCAGCCGCGACTCAGCAAAACCAATGATTTCGCCCACTGAAAACCGAGAGTCAGATGTAATCTGGGCAAAATACTTTCGGAGAGATGCCACATTCTGATAGATGGCAACTTTTCCCTCTTGAACCAAATCAATCTCCTCTGTAAGAGAAAACTGACAATCTGGGGACCGTAGACGTTCCATCTCATTGGCTACAGTCTTGCTGGTCTTCACTTTCTTCTTGGAAAAGTTAACCAGAAAAAGTCCCTCCAAAGATGTTACCCGGGACAAGGCTACATAGGTTCCATTTGGAAAGGCTGACCCGCCAGAAAAGTCGACAATGACCTGATTATAGGTATTGCCCTGACTGCGATGGATGGTCTTGCCCTCTGCTGGTCGCAAAGGAAACTGATATCGAAAGATTTCAGTCGATTTCAGCATGAACGAACGTTCACATCTGAATATAGGCGTCCAGCGGGGATCAGCCGTCGTCCCAAAGTCACCGAAGATTCCCTGTTCTGGAAGTACAGATTCCAAATAGTCTTTGAAATACTGCCTGTTGGCAACCCGAGAATTGGCGCCCACCTTTTTGTTGGAAAAGTGAACCCAAATGATAGTCTGGGCATTCGAGAAGGCCTGAATTGTCCCACCAGACCCATTCACCAACCCGTCTTCCACATCCAGGTTGGCAACTATCTCCACCCTCATGCCGAGGCATACACGAAGGACAGAGTAGATGCCCCCGGTTTTCTCTGGGCTCAGCTCTTTGGCAATGCTGAGGATGCGCGTGGCTGCATCAGCTCCCTGATTCCCTGCAGGCTGCTTCCGCTTCGACTTTCGTACCAACGTATCAGATGTAAGTCGGTCGATGGCAGGGCTTTCCAGCTTTGAGAGCTTAGACTCGTCATAAGCCTTCTGATTGCAACGTGCAACCTCCTCGTTGGTCATAAATAGCTGGATAGGTTTCTCTTCGCCAACCTGGAACTGACTCAGCATGTCGTCGATCTCATCACGTGTGCGGTTTCGGCCCATCAAGATCGCTTCGTCAGACTCCGTCATGAATTCTGCTCCCAGGCGAACTCGATTCAACAGCTCAGCAAAGCTGGAATCCTTTTGGCGCATAATTTGGTCGAGCTCAACACATTCAACCTGATCTTTCCACAGATTCAAGGTGAATGGAGCATACTGCGCCTTCATATCAATCCACAGTGGCACATCCATGACGGGAGGCAGTTGGTAAGGGTCCCCAATAAAGATGACATGGAGTCCACCAAAGGGAATCCCTAATACACCCATGATAGCCTCCAGACGTCTCATGATTTGCGGAAGGAAATTGCCACCAACCATAGAGAACTCGTCAATGATGATGGCCACAAGTCCCCTGTAGGCATTACGGAGAGTCTGCAGATGTTTCGGGTCCAAACCCCTGTACTCCCCTGCACTGCAGCGCTTTGCAGGAATAGCGAGTCCATTGTGAATGGTCACTCCGTCTGCAAGGAAGGCAGCCATCCCCGTATACGCCATCACCAGGACAGGACTGATGTCCGGATTTGAAGTCCTTTGTCTGCAGATGTTATCGATCCCCTTTCGCAGGCACCGAGCCAGAACGGTTTTTCCAACTCCACCAGGCCCAATGATGGCCACGCAGACTCGTTCATTCTCCTTAATACGATGGAGAATAGTCTCAAAGATGGCTCGCTGTTTTCGGTTCAGAGTTGGGACGGTAGCCAAATATTCATCTTCTGTCATGCCACCGTGAATAGCTTCGGCAGTTACCTGCTCCAGCTCTCGGAATCCCCCATCCGTGCCCATGTCGTATTCCAAGGATTCCGTTTCCCAACCCTGGGAGGACGCAAGCTGACGTTCTCGTTCGGCATCGACTCTATCCTGGTCAGCTTCCTGCTGCATGATACCACCTAAAAACACAAAGAACATACTATAGCAATTCCTTTATTGAGAAGATCAGATACTCCTGAAATAAAAAGATTAGCAATTACATACACACACAACAGTTAAAGTACAAAAAATCCTCATACTCAACTATATACATGGTGATACCTCCAAATTTCTGATAATATCTACAGACTTTCTCAACACTCCCTTAAACAGCTTTCTTAACTTAGCTTCCTTAACAACTTAGCTAATTACCTACCAGCCCATTAATCCGCAACTATACCTATTTCCACATAACCACAGCATAAACATATACATAATATACAGCACAATATGTAAAACTAGAAATATTATAAACCAAATCATATCTCACCTCCTAAATCCATTTGACGGAAATCTTCATGTTCCAAATTCATGGCATGTTCAATTGCAGCATCGAATTGAACATTGTCCAGGCGATAGAGATCCATCCGCTCGGACAGCCGATCCTTGACCGCATTGTAGTGGTCCTTGAAGGATTCATAACCACCAATCAGGTCGTAGTCTTCATTCCTGTAGGGGAGGAACAGCATCAGTCGTTCTCGATAGTATAGTTCCGGTTCAACTTCAACCTTGAACCGAACACATCGAAGGATCTTCGGCTTCTTACGACGACGCATCACTCCCATGTTAGGAATTTCGAATTCGTCAGGAAAGTACTCCTCTATGGGAATTTCATCCGGAGCCTCCACCGTCTGATCTTCGACGTCTTCATCCTCGTTCACTTGTCTGATTTCCTCCTCCGATCGTTTATTTCCCTTTCTTCGTTCGAATGGCACATACTCATACTCAGTGGCAAATGTAGCCAGGCACATATACTCCACTGATCGCGGACGCATCGTGTACCTCGTGAGCATGTTTACCATCTCAATGTCAGTAGAATTTGGATTTTTCTGTAGTATCTCCTGCAAAGACTCGGCATCCTTCAGCATCACCGTGCGCCGCTCGGGAGGAGACGTGTTCACGAATACGACATCTCGGCTGCAGTCCACTAGTTTCAGCTGAAGAACGAGGTAGCCACTTTCCATTTTGCAGATCTCCGATGACTTCAAGAACGCATTTCCAAGAAGCTGCATTTGACGCTTCAAGTCAGCATTCCCATCGACAACTTCTCTGCGAACAGATGACAGGAGATCGCTGATGGCATAGTTGGACTTTAGGATATAGCCGATTATGTATTCGGCAACGGCATACTCGTCCAGTGGAATCTGAGCATCCATGTTGGCACGCCAATGCTTCAGAGTTTCCGGATTGTAAGCGTTGACACGAATGTCGCAAAGGTCCCGCTTCAGAAAATATTTTCTGGAAGAAATGCTGGCACGGACACACATGATGTAGCGATCCAGGTCACATTCGAGGTACTCCAGTAAATCCTCAAACGTTTTCAAGGCTTTGATTTCCTCCACCTCCTTTGGATCCGTCTGCTTGATTTCACGACGTTCACCAGCATGCACGCGCAGAATCCTCTTCAGCTCAGAATGCTCTTCACGTAGGCTCTTCAGTTCTTCCTTCGAAACGTGCCTCGGTTGAGAACAGGAAACAGGAAGCGGAGCCACGTTATCGTCAACATCCATACTGGCCAACTGACGATCTTCATCATCCACAGTCCGCTGCGATGCTGAACGAACTATTTGATCGATTTCGTCCAATCTGTCTTCATCAGTCGACTGATCTGCGTCAGCCGTTCCAACAGTCAGGGGCTCTAGGATGACGGTCATGGGCATGGGCTCGATCGGATAGCCAAATCGACAACTGGATTCCGGGCCCCGTTTTTCGCAAGTAGGCCGATGAGTATGGACCTGGACAGACACATCGACATCAGCCATACAGTGCTTATCGCAAGCACAAGAAATCACGCTGTCGATGTAGGCAGCAATGACTTCAGGAGCAGCTGTTTCAAAGTCTGGAGCGCCTTCACACCAGAACAACCCATGAGTATGTACCTGTCCACGAGTTTGAAACTCATTGCGGATAAAGAAATCCCTCATTTGGCCCAGGGGACTCTCTGGATGACGAAGCGTCCGCTTGATAAATGTCTGCAGTAAGCGGTCGTAGTAACGAGCAATGAACACACTGCCTTCGTTCTGTAGTCGGCACATTTCCTCGAATGAGATGGAACTGACGTCATCTTCGCTGATTGTTTCGCCATCCAATTCCGCCTTCAACATCACAATCAGCTCAGTCCATCGACTTTCAGCCACAGAAACAGTCAAATAGATCGAAGGACCACCAAGTTGACGAATCATAGCAAATAGATCCTTCTTCTTAACATCGTGCCATCCAGGGCTGCTTCGAACATTTCTGGTAAAGTTGAAGGCTTGATTCTTCCTGGCCAGTTCTTCCACAACCTTCCCATGGACGATGTCTGAAACTGTGTAGGCTCGTCCACCATGTCCCTTCGCCTGTTGTTTCATGACAACGTTTACGCCGTCCCCGATACGTTGGACCTGCAGCTTCTTCGCCTGAAAGAAGATGCTGTCATCACACATCTGAAACCGCTTATCCTCCATACGCATGGAGTATTTCGCGCGATCAGCTATCGACATTGTCGTCTCAGGCACATCTTCGCCGCCGTACAGTTGAGGAAAGCAAAGAGCTTCAGTTTCCGAGGACAGCAGCAAAGGCAGTGGCTTGTTGCCTTCGCCAGGGTTAACAATCAGCTTCTTCTCTCCCAAATCATACATCTCTGCAATCACCATCTGATTCTCGTCATCGGGATCATTGGGAGCCAGCATAGTGGGTTGGTTGGTAGCCATCAGACGTTTGTCGACAGGTTCTTCCTCCCATTCGCTGTCACTATCTTCGTCCCCATTCTCAACACTCTTCGTCGGACCAGCACCACCCTCATCAGGCTGAACCGCGTCTTCAGACTGGCAACAACAGTCATCTGTACCATGAGCAGGGCATCTGCTAGTATCAATGCCTTCCACAATGCCCTCCGGCTCGATCATCATGGCCAGAGACTCATCCTGTCGAAGGGAATCAAGGAAGCGACTCACGTCAAAATCAACGTTGTCCCGATAAAGACGACTGTTTTCATAGAGCCAACGGCTTGCTGATAGGACCTTGGACACGCGGATGCGCTCCCGCCGATGAGCACCCAACTTCTTCATCCGCCGTAATTCCACCACGATAGTAGAACAGTCTGATAAGGTACGGGGAAGCTGACCAATCGAACGATCCAGCTTGCAGGGGACACACACAACGTTGCCGTACAAACGTTGCTGCTTGCAAACAGGCATCTGGCGGATTCGCATGAAAGGAATGGCTGCAGCCACCAAATTGACCTCAAGGGGACGCAAATCCTGCAGTTCGGGCACAATAACCGGAAGCCTGAAGTTTCCAGGTCGCAGTCGGGGGGTCTCGCCAGCACGCAGCTTATCCCGACAATAACGGCAGACCTTCTTTACCAGTTTTCCTTCTGCCTCCCGTCTGCGGCAAGGTTCACAGTCTGCGTCTTGATACAGTTCTTCAATTTTCAATGCAATGTCCCGATTTCGCATATTGTCCACCACCGACAACGTATCCGGATAGAGTTTCTGATGACATACACAACAGACATCAGTCGGACCCATGAGTCGCATTCGCTCAAAGTGTTCCCAACAGCCGCCTTCCTCTCGAAGCCGCTGCCTTCTTTCTCGATCCCTCTTCCGTTCCTCCGCCAACAGCACAGGATCTGACCGCCGTGTCTTCATACGTGAACGTTGCTTCTGAGCTTCTGCGGGGTCGTCTTGACGCGCCCGCATAAGCTCACGCATCGTTTCACGCTGTCTCTGACCTTCCACGGGATCCTGGTACCGCTCCTGCATCCGCTCACGCTGTTTCTGTGCCTCCACGGGATCCTGGTACCGCTCCTGCATCCGCTCACGCTGTTTCTGTGCCTCCACGGGATCCTGGTACCGCTCCTGCATCCGCTCACGCTGTTTCTGTGCCTCCACGGGATCCTGGTACCGCTCCTGCATCCGCTCACGCTGTTTCTGTGCCTCCACGGGATCCTGGTACCGCTCCTGCATCCGCTCACGCATCGTATCACGCTGTTTCTGAGCCTCCACGGGATCCTGATAGCGCTCCTGCATACGTTCACGCTGTTTCTGACCTTCCGCCGGATCCTGATACCGTTCCTGCATGCGTTCTCGCTGTTTCTGACCTTCCGCCGGATCCTGATACCGTTCCTGCATGCGTTCTCGCTGTTTCTGACCTTCCGCCGGATCCTGATACCGTTCCTGCATGCGTTCTCGCTGTTTCTGACCTTCCGCCGGATCCTGATACCGTTCCTGCATCCGTTGTCGCTGTGTCTGAGATTCCACTGGATCCTCATACCGTTTTTTCATATAATCCAGTTTTCGTTGACGAACCAATGGATCCTCGTACTCTCTTCTTTTTCGTTTACGTTCACGCTCATCAAAAGTTTCCACAGAAACATCTTCGGCCACAGTGTCTCCGCCAACATCAATAGAAGTCTCCTTCGTTTCCTTTCTTGCACGCTGTCTCTGTTTCTTCGCAGCTTCCTTCGCACGCTTTTGTTCAGCCTGCTGCCTCAGATTCCGACGCTTCTTCCCCATTCTACCAAGATAATGTATTACTAGATAACCTTATAATAATAATACTCGTAATCAAACTTTAAGTAAAATCTGAAACACACAAAACAACAGCTACATTATTTCTACAATTATAATATATAAAATTAAACAAATAACTACATGCACCACAATACTGTTGGATAATGCTGTAGTCACAACACAAATAACCTCAGCTGTGTGTGTACCAAACACCAGCAAAATCCGTAACATACACACATCCCACAACTGCCATTTTTTAGGGTTTTGTAAGTGGGGGGGGCTTCGCCTCCCCCTAGGGTAGGGGAACTGGGAGGGCCTTCCGAAAAGTGGAAGCGGCCAGTCCAAGGTATAAAATATCAAAAATTTATAGCGAAAAATTAGCATTTTTAGCTAAAAACACAAAAAATCGCTATTTTTAAGCTTAAAATTAACTTATAAGTCCATAAATTAGCTAAAAATTCAAAAACTTTTTGAACATTTCACCAAAAAAACTTAATTTTTCGAAACTTTTTGAAAGTTTCACCTCAAAAACTTTTTTAGACAAAAATTTGTGTACCAACCACCTGCAAAATCCGTAACATATACACATCCCACAATATCCCACCCCAAACGTACACTATAACTTTTGGGATCGGGAGTGTTCCCGCCCCAACCATCTCCGATCCCTTCCCAACCATCTGTTACCCACAAAGAATAATTTTGGATGATGCTGTAGTCACAACACATATAACCTCAGCTGTGTGTGTACCAAACACCAGCAAAATCCGTAACATATACACATCCCACAATATCCCACCCCAAACGTACACTATAACTTTTGGGATCGGGAGTGTTCCCGCCCCAACCATCTCCGATCCCTTCCCAACCATCTGTTACCCACAAAGAATAATTTTGGATGATGCTGTAGTCACAACACATATAACCTCAGCTGTGTGTGTACCAAACACCAGCAAAATCCGTAAAATACACACATCTCACAATATCCCAGCCCAAACGTACACTATAAATTTTGGGATCGGGAGTGTTCCCGCCCCAACCATCTCCAATCCCTTCCCAACCATCTGTTACCCACAAAGAATAATTTTGGATAATGCTGTAGTCACAACACATATAGCCTCAGCTGTGTGTGTACCAAACACCAGCAAAATCCGTAAAATACACACATCTCACAATATCCCAGCCCAAACGTACACTATAAATTTTGGGATCGGGAGTGTTCCCGCCCCAACCACCTCCGATCCCTTTTGGCCATTTTTCACCCCTTTGAGGCCCCGTATCTCATTTTCTGTACATTTTGATTCTTTAGACCTATTACAACCATTAATATACGCAACGAGAGATTTCGAATGACACCGATATTAGCCCAATTAATCAGCTTTCAGTTTTGACCCATTTTGACAGTTTTTGCTCATTTTTCACCCTTTAAGGCCCCATAACTAATTTTTCCTACATTTTGACGCTTGGGCCCTATTACAACTTTTTATCTACTCAATGAGAGCAATCGAATGACACCGGTATCGACCGCATCCGACAATTTTGCAATTTTGACCGGTTTTGCCCATTTTTGACCCCTTCGAGGCCCCATAACTCATTTTCTGTACATTTTGGTGCTTTCGCTTAATTACAACTTATTATCTACAGAACGAGAGCTTTCGAATGATACCGATACTGACCGGATCCGACAATTCTCAATTTTGACCCATTTTGGCCGGTTTTGGTCATTTTTGACCCCTTTGAGTCCCCGTAGCCCATTTTCTGCACATTTTGGTGCCTTGGCCCTATTACAACTTTTTATCTACGCAACGAGACCTTTCGAATGATATCCATATTGGGCGGTTTCGGTTACTTTCAATTTTGACCCATTTTGACCGATTTTGGTTATTTTTGACCCATTTGAGGCTCCGTAACTCATTTCTCCTCCACTTTGGTGCGTTGGCCCTATTACAACTTTTCATCTACATAATGAGAGCTTTCGAATGATACCGACATGAGTCCGATCTGAGAACTTTCAATTTTGACCCATTTTGGCCGTTTTTGGCCATTTTTGACTATTTTCGGCCTCATAACTCAAAATGGGTGCATTTTCAGGCCTTGACCCTATTACAACTTTTTCATTACTCGCCGAGAGCTTTCGAATGATACCAAAATTAGCTCATTTGGACAACTTTTTTATTTTACTCATTTTTACTCACGGGGGTGCTCCGGGAGCACCTCTGCCCCCCCGGGGCTCCCCCCGCTTCCGGGAGCAGTTCAAGTCAAGACCTTCAAAATGAGGTATCAACCACCTCTCTACCCCTTTCCAATCTCGAGATAGAGGGGGGGGGACAAGAATCCGGAGAATAATAATAATAATAATAATAATAAATATTATTTATTTAATTTTTTTATTTAGTTTTTATAGGGCAGGACCCTGTAGTCTTTGGCCAAACTTAGCCAATTTTCTGTCCACGCTGTGAATAATGTTTATGAAACCATCCTCTAGAAGACTTGAGACTTGCAACTGGAAAACCCCAGTGGACTACTTTTTTTCATAAATTTGACCACAAGTGGGCAAAAGAAAGCCTACACCCTTTTACCTCCCCTTCCCCGAGACGCTATAAACTATAATTCGCTGCTGCAAAACATACTTACAGCACTGTTTTTCAGCTGCTTCAACTGAGCCGCTGAAGCGACACCTAGTGAGCCACCGGGCTGATTCGAATCTAAGGATAGACCACTGGCGTTTGGCTGCAGGCTAGAATTGTCGTCTAGGCTCTGAAAATAGAGAAGGTGAAATCCAAACACTGAATGCTGACTAGGGATGCACGGGCCAGGCCCCGGCTCCAGCCCCGACCCCGTCCCCGGTGGTCAGGCCCCGGTCAAGGCCGGGGCCAAAAATTAGCAAAATTTTGTAAATTTTTGACATCTTTTGACCAAAATTTTGAAATTTCGAAAACCAAGAAGTGTTGCAAATCGTTTGTCTTCCCACCGATTTGAATGAAAACAACGATAGTAACGTTTGTATATCAGAAATTATTGCAAAATTTGAATTTTTAAGAAAATTTTTGTAAATTTTCGATTTGGACCCCAATTTCCAGGCCCCGCCCCGGCCCCGGCCGGGGCCACGATGAGGTCCCGGCCACGGTGCATCTCTAATGCTGACTAATACGAAATTCAGACTAACGAAATTCTGACTAATGAAATTCTGACTAATGCAATTCTGATTAACGATTCCGTCTGATGAAAGTAAGCATGACTATGCTGTCACAAAATTTTCCAGCTGCACACATCTAAAAACTACGTAGCTGGTTCCAAATACAAAAGTAGCAGTAGCTTGTCAAATTTGTAAAAAGGTAAAGCAAAGTATATAGCAGCCTCTGTATGTGTTGTATCAAGAATACCTAATAACTAAGAGAGTGAAAAGCGTCCCACTCTTAGTTATTAGGCTGCAGACATCATCTTCACAATAACGGCCTACCCCCCCCCCACAACTGAGTATCTGATATACAATTTTGTACCATCACTCGCTTGTATGCTAACGTGTTGAAGCCAAAAACGTTCTATCAGCAGCTGGCCACTTTCGAGCTTCTACACGTAAACATATAAGCGAGTGATGGTACACAATTATGTACCAGGTACTCAGTTGGGGGGGCCAGCCATTATTGTGCAGATGATGTCTGCAGCCTAATAACTAAGAGTGGGACGCTTGTCACTCTTAGTTATTATGTATGTACTCTTGGTTGTATCTAGCTCTCTCTTTCCTGACCTTTAGGCCGGTCAATTGCACATTCCTGGAGCCGTCAGGGCCGAATCTAATTCTTTCAATGCCTAAACACAAAACAAGCTGAACAGTTCAACAAACCTGCCCAACCATACACACAACTTATGAAATAAAGACAATAAAAATAAAAAAAAACACTGCCCGCAACCAGGCCTGGGCTTTTTTACTGGGGGGGGGGGGGTGGTGGGGGCGTCCCCCCACATTTTGGGTCCCCCCCCACTCTACCCCTTCCCCCCCCTCTCGGCTCCACCCCCACTTTTTTGGGCTTCCCCCCCACTCACCATAAGGTGCCCAGAAAATGCCAAATTTTAAGGATTTTTGGTCAAAATTTCCGAAAATTTTTCGGCTTCGCCGGAATTTTTTGTCAAAAATCGTCTATTTTGGTACTCAAACTCGAGTTTTGAGCACTTTTTAGCATAGTTATAGCAATATATAATAGAAAACAGGCTATTTTTACTGCATATTTAGCGATTTTAGACCACTTTGGATCCCCCCACTATTGAGCCCCTCCACTAGTGGGGGGGGAAGGGGGGGCTCCCCCCCACTCTCCCCACCCTACTTTGTTTCGCCTAGAAAAAGCCCAGCAGGCCCCCCCCTGTAACCACTAGACACGCTATGTACCCCCGCCTCCAACTAAACCCTTCTGCATATCACAGAATAGCTCATAACAAAGTCTATTCATTTGCGAAGTTTGCAAGCTCCGCAAAACTTCGCGAAGCTAGCCACATTCCGCTAAACTGAAAGAAGTTCGCGAAAAAAGTCCATCAAAAATGGACAGAAAATTTAAAACAAGTTTACACTCAATATTTGCTGCCTTCGCGAAATCTGCATAATGTCGCGAAATTCACCAATATTTTTGCGAAATTCGCTGAATTTTGGCGGAGTGTGAATTAACTTAACAAAAAATTTGCGGACATAGCTAAAAGCTTTAGCGAAATTCGAGAAGGCAGCAAATCTTGCGTAGAAACCACATTTTACATATTTTGCTGTGAGTTTTTAGTAGAAATGGAGAATACCCCTCAAAAGAAATAGCTGAGGATTTCGCGAACTTCGTTAATTTTTTCGCGAACTTCTCGAAATCTAGCGAAATCTGACTAGCCTCGCGAAGTTCGCGGAATTAGCGATCTTTGTAAAAAATTAACTTTATTTTAAACAGATTGTTAGGCTTACACACACACACACACACACACACACACACACACACACACACACACACACACACACACACACACACACACACACACACACACACACACACACACACACACACACACACACACACACACACAAACACACACACACACACACACACACACACACACACACACACACACACACACACACACACACACACACACACACACACACACACACACACACACACACACACACACACACACACACACACACACATGTCTTAATTAATTAGGTTGGTAATTAATGTCTTAATTAATGAAGGTAATTAATGTCTTGATTAATTAAGTTGGTAATTAATTTCTTAATTAATTAAGTTGGCAATTAATTTCTCACCAACATCCGTTTCCGTCAAATCTACCGGAGCCGGATCTGCCGATGAATCGGGTTCCACCCCACCACCGGTCAACTGATTGAGATCACAGAGGGTCTGATGAGCCACGCCGGCCCCGTGGCAGTCTCCAATCTACAGTAAATTAGTAACACAATCCACAGTAAACAGTAACAGTAGTACACAAAAATATATAGGAGGCAACGCTGCACATTGGATACTGCTGGACAAATTTACCTAAAAAATAGTACAGTCAAGATTCAAGACTACAGGACAATTATATAATAGAAGATAATGAGTGTGAGTGACAGAGAAGGTTTTTTGCTCAAAAATGCCTGTATTACTTACACATTTTTTCTGGAAAATAGCAAAAATTTTGAATGTATATACATACGTAACGTTACACTAAATTTTTTGACAAATTCTGCCAAATAGTCGGAACTTTTCCTATGTGCATTCACTTGTTTCTATATATTTACCGATTTTGGAGGGCTCCGCCGCCCGACCCTCACTTTACAGCATTTTTGGTGTTGTAGGAAAATTCGCTTTAACTGTATACTTAACAAATTTCTGAAGAAAAATGTGACTGATTTCTTGCAAAGCTTAGTGCTACAAAAGGATTGTGGAGAAAAAAATTAAAATTATTTAACAGTTAGTTTCCTTTGTTCTATCAAATAAAAATTTCCCCAACTTAAATCAAGTTGCGCTTTTTCACTTCTCCAGCTAAGTACCAATGAATGCAGGTCGTTGCGTTGTCATTTTTTTTACTTTTTTCACGAGTTTTTAGCATTCACTTAAACATAAATAAACCGATTTCTAAAAGACTTCGGAACAAAGCAAAACGCTAGTAAGTTAGGAATTTTTAGGTACATAGTATCAAGGGGGGAGGAGGGACCAAAGCTCGGCGGTTCGATCCCCGTACTGGACACTTTTCTTCACATCTTTCAGATCCTGATTTCAACCTTTCACAATAGGAAGAGTACGACACCGTACCCTTGCTAGTATTTTCTCGCTTCTACATAGATGCTCGGCTCGGCACATTAAGGCAGAAATCTCGGGGGGGGGGTCACGGTTAACACAGTTAACCATGTGTTTAAATACGTTTGAACTAAAACGTATCTGATTGGCTAATCGCCTACCTTATGTCAAAATTACGTGTAAGGTGAGTCCCTCCCGAGATCTGTGGGCGCTCAGCTTAGCGTTGTTAAGCGTGTGTTTACATGCGTTTGAACTGAAATATATTTGATTGGCTAGTTAGCTACCGTAACCCTCATCAATGCATTTCAGTAGCAGAAGCTCAGTAGCCAATCCGAAAAATAGTAAAATCTTTATGGAGAGGTGTGTAACGTTACACATAAGCCGTCGGCCAAAAAACACTGCTACGTACCACCTATTACAGGTACGTAAAGGTACAAACAGACAAAAGTGATCTCCTACTAATAAGCCAAAAAAGGTTTGATAGAAAAGGAACAACCTGTCGACAGGAAAAGTAATTTGGAAGCTTTTAGAAGATTCAGACGTTTCTCGGCTACCCTCCCCCCCAAGAATGACACGAAAAATTGTCACATTTTACCCCATAATACGTTATGTCGTACGCAACCTGAAGTTTTCAAAAATGATTCCGGTTTTACGGGATGCTTTTAGGGAATGCTATCTAATTTAGCTTAAAAACACCGGTAAATTCAGCCAATCATTAGCGACTGCTGGCAGTTTCACACATACATTGATGTCAACATCAGGAAACATTACTCAATTCCGGGAGAGGCCTCAATTGCCCCCCCCTTATAAAATTGATTAAAATTAAGCCAGTTAATCTCCCCCCACCCTCACTTCTGAGCGACCCTACAAAATTCAAAATTCCCTTCAAAATAAGCAAATATTTGCACACAGTCTATACAAGAACAAAAGTGCTCCTTCGTCTCGTCGCATGTAAAATACATATGAGTCTTTGTAGGCAGGTTGTACAGAAACAAAAACTAGAGAGAAAAAACCTACACTACCTCATTAGAGAGACGTTCATGTAGCCTAACAAAGTAGAGGGCCTTGGTGTGCTGTCCTAGGGCAATGTAGGCATTGCTGAGTGACCAGCAGGCTCGAGACTGGCCCACAACATCCTTCAGGAGACGAGCAATGGTCAAATGTTTGATATGATAGTCCGCAGCTACAAAAAACAGAGAACACAATAATACAACACAAAATAAAGCGAAAAAACCAAAAAACAGATAGAGAAGAGACAGACAGATAAATTACGAAAGCCTAGAAGAACTGTTCTCATTAAATGATTTCTAAAAGCCAAAATTCACACAGCAATGGAATTACTGCGGGAAAACGTATTTATGAGCCACCACAAATCGATTATAAAATGACAGCTATAAAGGGCAAAAGTTGAAAAATCTTTATTTTATCATTTTGCTATTACTTCATAAAAAATGAAAGCTGTTCATTCAAAATGTTCAAAATTTCAAATTTGTATTCAACATTTCGATCTCCTATCTGTCTCTCTGATCTCGGCCACTCTGCCCGCAGCAAATTATATGAGGGTCAGCCTCAGCAGGACATTTTTATCTCACCCAGCCCGACCCTCCCCCCTCCCCCGAAATAAAGTGCAGTTCCCGGATTCTTACGGTCAAGCCAAACTGAAAGGCGGGAAAATAGGCAATCTCTCTGAAAAATAAACAAACAAACTAACAAACAAACCCTGAGCATGCTCTCCAATCAAAGTGCAAGTGTTGCCCAGTGAGTAGCAGGCCTGAGCCTCCGTGGCACGATCATTCAATTCCATGGCAATATGCAGGGCATGTCTGAAACATATGTCTATACATGTAGATACCTACACATTAAGATACGCCTAAATTACAGAACAATCTCCTCCCATAGCCAAATTTTACCATTTTTACACTAAATTTTCAAAAATTTGTCCCAGCATCGCCCGATTTTTAACGAAATTTGTACTATTTTAGCTTAAATAACAGTGGAAAGTAGCCATTTTTAGAGATTTTTGGCGGTTTTTACACAATGCTGTAAGAAATATGCTCCCATTTTTGATGAGCCCTACATCGACGGGGGGGAGAACTTTGAGCCCCCCCACATATATTTTCGCCAAAAGAATAGACCAGAGAGACAGTACCGTACAACAAACAGCCACCGTCAAATTGCAATTTGAGCAAAAATTCACAGCAATAACCATAGGTTAACGCGGGGGGTATGGGGGGGGTCCCGCAGAAATTTCAAAAAATTTCCGGCTTCGCCCGAATTTTTTAGCTAAAATGTTAAATTTTTCGGGAAAATCGGATAAAATTTTGAAATTTTTTCCAAAAATTTAGGATTTTTTGCAAATTTTGATAAAGAATTGCAAATTTTAACAAAATTAGCGGTAATTTTTCGATAAATTTTACAAAATTTATTCTTGACGTACAAGCCCCCCCTGAAAATTTTTGTTCAAGGTACAAGCCCCCTCAAAAATTTTTGGGAACAAGCCCCCCCAGGACCCGACCCTATGTTAATGTATGGCAATAACTGCAAAAAAACTGCAAAAGAATTGAAGCGAAGCAGAGAACCCACCCCGTTCCGCCCCAACAACTTCTTCCAGCCCTAACTAGTAGACTCCACCACCAACTCCGAGCAACCTACATACCGATAATGTTCAATGGCAGAGGGAAAATCGCTGAGAAAAACGAAAGCATTGCCAAGATTGCAATGAGCGCGACGCATCGCAGGACGATCACCATACTCTTTCGCAATTCCCAAACGCTGAAACAATAAAAATGCAAAAAGAAAGTAGTCAGGGAGGAAACAACGATTTTCGAAATAAGGTTATTACTAGCTACAGACTGTAGCTAGCCAGACGGTTTATGTACCAGTATGTAGGGCTTGGCCTGTACTTTCTATACCACCAGTAAAATCAGCATTCGGTTGTACTTCAAGTGGGCTAGCCTCAATATAGACCATCTTTTCCCCCCACAAGTGGGGGAAAAAGATGGGGGTGGGGAAAAAAGATGGTACCAAATTTCGTCCCTTTATCACCATAACAGCATATAAATGGCATTTAAAGGCATATATAATACGCAATATCTACTTCCAAAAATTCGTTGCCAGAAGCCAGGCTTAATCTTATCCATCAGGGATGATGACGATGATGAGGATCAGGATCATCATGATTTGCCCCCCCTGGGAATATTATTTGCCAACATTCCTCCACAGGGGAAGGTCATATGGCGCTTTTCGGCAGCGGAAGGTCAATTGGGGGGTATAACAGTTCAAATGAGCGAACAATAAGTTGTTATTTTTGCTTAAATCAAAAAACGAAACTGCGGGGGGAAAAGCACACCGTTGTTTTCCCCCCTCTGGTGGAAAAAGTGTGGGGGAAAACAGATGGTCACCATTTCTCAACCGTGTGACCTAGCGAAACTCCGACTAGCCCACGTTATAGAGCACATCCACAAACCCCTTCATGCACAAGATGACTCCTGTAACTAATTACCAGTAAGTTGGCATAATCTTAGAAAATTTGAAAATCCTTAGGTTTTTGGACAATTTTTGAGTGTCAACTTCGGACCCATGCCACACGAAGGCTCAATCGACAGGAACGGTTATTTGTATTATGATCTTAAAGTACAAGACTTGAACTTTCATTTGCACTAAATTTTGTATATCTCTATCTTATGCCAGTCGAGCAGGGTGCGCCATTGTCCCCCCCCCCCCCCACTTTGCCGGTGATGTCCCCCCCCTCTGACTGTAGAAAATAATCCAGTAAATAAAGACACAAACACACGAATAAAGAATTCGAAGCTTTCAAGAGCTCTCTGTCCTCGCGTGGATATACTTTAGTTAGGAGGAGGGGCTTTTTGGAACCCCGTCTCATTCCGACTTCTCCTAGGCTCCCCCCTTACTCTGAGGTATCCAGAAATTGGCAACTTTTAAAGAAGTTTGGTCAAATTTTCCCAAAACTGCTCCATTTTCTCTAGTTAGTAACTAGAGTAACTATGTAGCTGTAACTAGTAGTTACATAATTCGTTGATGTATAAACCGTTTTCTATATACCTATTCAAAGGGGTCTAATTAAAGAGGTGATGTAATTTTTTCCAAAGTCCAACACATGTGTGTAATAAGTGTATATATAATACCTACATTACATAGCTCAGGTTACGAACGCATACACACGACATTATGTAGATGTTAAGTTGTGGCGAACATTGGAATATACGTGTGTATATATTCAAAAACTTAACCCCATCTTAGCTAATAAACATAATATAAAGTCAGAGGTTAAATACTTAGGTGCACCACACGTATATATACGTACATGTACGTAAAGGTAGAAAGTCGGAAACGTCTATATATATATACCTAAAGAACTGCTACAGCATATGTACCAAATTAATCATCACAAAACTTTTAAAATGTCATCGGTTCTTCCAACGCGCAAGCAACAACTTTTCCCAAAACTTAGTAATAAGCTAATCTTTTTCATTTTTTTACACTTTGACGTGGCAGAAAAAACGTTCTACATAATACCAGAAATTGACCTTTCCCCCCGAAATCGCCTCCTCCCGGAATTTTTTGTTCCCCCCCCCCGGGATTTTTGAGGGCCCAAAATTTTACCAAAAATAGGTAAATTCTCAAAAATTTTCCGGCTTCGCCGGAGGTTTATTTGTAAAAATGGCTACTTTTAGCTTATATAAATCCTGGCATTTTTGAGACCTTTGTGCCTTTCTATACGCCAAAGGATACCTATTTTTAGCTCATTTTGAAAAAAGGGCACTGATATGCAACGACTAAGTATATGAGTCAGTCTAAGATGGATAAAGATAATAAAGCAGTCGATAATAAATATACGTATAGCCAGGGGGGGGGGTAAAAAACAACGATTTTCGAAATAAGGTTATTACTCGCTATAGACTGTAGCTAGCCAGACGGTTTATATACCAGCATGTATGGCTTGGCCTGTACTTTCTATACCACCAATAAAATCAGCATTCGGTTGTACTTCTTCTTCTTCTGTCTTCCTGGGCCATTGAAATCAATCAATTTGGCTGGGGCAGCTGAATGCGCCCCACATCCTTCAGGAACCCAATTACCTTGACGGGACCCGAGGACAGGACCTCCAGGGAGGGATTCCACCCAAACCATTTACGCCGGGCGAGTCGGTGCGAGGGACAGGTTAGGAATAGGTGTTTTAGATCCTCCTCCTCCAGGTGGCAGTCCGGGCAGAGGGGGGATCTGTCGATGCCAAGTCGGTGCCGAAAACTGGCTAGGATATTGGAATGGCCTCTGCATCTAAGCTGCGACAGAAGGGAGCGTTCCCTTCTGGTTAGGCCATTTTCCTCGGAGATTGAAGGTGCCTTGAGGTTCGGATATATTGTGGTTATGGTCGGATCATTCATGGAATCGTGCAGCTTGTTTTTAATTGACCTTTTCACTGCTGCCTTTGCAGTAGAATAGTCAATTGCTGTAGCGGTCTGATCCAGTTTGGCGGCTTCCTTAGCTGCCAGGTCCACATATTCATTTCCGTTGATTCCGCAGTGGCTTGGGACCCACTGAAGTGTAATATTAGTGCCTCTTTCCGCGATTGTTAGCAGGGAGTTCCAGATGTCGTTTCCAAGTACCGTTTCTTGGCACTGTGGCCCTGAAGCCAGTTTCTGCAACAGGGATTTGGAATCGCTGCAGATTCTTAGGTCCATAAGCCGTCCTCCGAGGTTCTTCTCAGCGTATTCCAGGGCAAGCTTCATGGCGAGCCGCTCCGCACGGTAACTTGAGGTAAAGAGTCCAGTCGGTTTCTTGATGGTTTGGATTTCATTTCCTTCAGCGTCCTCTACTCTAGCTGCACTGCCTCCGTTTCGGTAGGAGTCCACAGCTGACCCGTCCGTCCACATGATAACTTGGGCTGGTGGTAGACGGCTTAGAGTTTCACTGGCTAGTTTGGCCAGTTCAGCTGGACTGGTGCAGCGTTTCGGTACCGTACCAAGGTCTGTGTAGATGTTGATAGTGTGGTGCCCTCTCCATGGGGCTGCCGAAGGTAGGGTCAGTGATTCCTTTGGCAGGTTATCAAGTCCTGCGTCAGTTACCAACTTTTGACCAGTTTCTCGCCATGAAGTGTGGGACTTAAGTCTCGGTCGGGGAGCCAGGGCAGTGGCGGCTCTTCGTCGTGGATTATCAGCCGGGAGACGGCATGCCTTTTCGTAGTTGTATGCGGTGAGTTCCTGTGCTCGGAGATCAATCGGGATTAAATCGGCCTCAACACGCGCATGAACAGTGGGGGTGCCCTGGAGGCATCCGGTTATTGTTCTGATTGCCTGATTCTGGATTATTTCTAGTCTGTTGGCATTAGTTTTGGCCAGGCATGGGTACCAGGCCCCCAGTCCATACTCAATGAGGGAGTGTATGTAGGCAATGTAGATGGTTCTCAGCTGTTCTTTATCCGGACCCCAGTTTCTTCCAGCAAGGGCACTTAGGGCAGCGAGTCTAGGCCGGCAACGTTGTCGGAGGCTCTGCACGTGCGGTCCAAATACAAGATTCCAGTCCAGTTTGAGTGTTTGACCCCAAGGAACACTGGATTAGGATCATGAGGTATTCGAGTGCCGTTGAGAGTGAGAGCTGGTTGATATTTGGACTGCGCATTGTGAGTGGTGAACAGGCAGGACTGACACTTATCGGCGTTGATCAGGAGCTTCCATTTCTTCGACCACTGTTCTATCTTCTCCAGAGCCTGCTGGAGCAGCTGCTCAGCAGCTTTGACATCGGAGTCGGAGACCCAAAGAGCTAGGTCATCTGCATATATTGATGCTTCGACTCCTTCAGGCAGATCTTGCAGAATATCGTTGATAAAAATGATGAACAGGAGTGGCGACAGCACAGCACCTTGCGGCACGCCATGGTGAAAGATTTTAGGTTTACTCGTGGCGCTGTTCAGTCGGACTTGTCCTTTCCTGTCTGACAGAAAGGATTTAATCCACTTGCTGTAGCATACAGGCACTCCTAGCAGGTCCAGCTTGTGGATCAGGAAATGCCGCTTCACCGTGTCGAACGCCTTCGCAAAGTCGATAAGTGTCAGAACAGTCCTCTTCGCCGGAGGCCGATTTTGGAATCCATCCGATATTGATTGGATCAGTCTGGAGATATGGTCTTCCGTGCTGTGCAGTTGTCGAAAGCCCGACTGGCAGGGGTGCAGACGGTTTCTGGCTTCCAGTTGATGTTGCAGGCGGGACTTAATCATGTGTTCCATAACCTTTGCGGCGCAGCTGGTAAGGCTAATAGGTCGATAGGAGCTGAGGTCAGAGGCTGGCTTTCCCTTCTTCAGAATTGGGGCAATCAGAGCATGCCTCCAGGCACGGGGGATAACCGCTGATCTCCATGACTCATTGTAGATATCTAGCAGGTAGGTAAAGCCTGCTTCTGGGAGGGCTTTGAGCATTTCGTTTGAGATCGCATCCATTCCTGGAGATTTCTTCGCGGCCAGCTTCTTTATAGTGAGATCCAGTTCCAATTTAGTGAACGGCCCACACATACTGTGGGTTTGGTCCGGCGTGCCGGTGCATTGGCAGTCATTCTTTAGGCGTTGTTTATTGGCAATGTTGATTTTCCGGTCAGCTTTGGTTGGTTTCGAGTAGCTGACTCGGGCAAATTGACTGATGAAGGCTTCTGCCTTTTTCTGATCCGTTTCTAGCAGCCGACCGGAGGCTGTACGAATTGACTCGTTGGGTTTTTCTTTCTGAGATCTTCCATCGACGGAATGGATTACATTCCATATCTTCTTCGGATCAGAGTGAGCGTTCAGAGTAGAGGCGAATGTCTGCCACCGGTTCTTCTTCTGTTCCCTGATTAATGCCAGAGCAGTTCTTCTTGCTTCCGTCCACTTGTGTCGGAGGGTAGGATCAGTTTCAGCTTCTTGCTTCGCCTGCCTGCACTTTGCCAGGGCCTCTTCTGCTTCTTTGCTCCAACACGGGACCACTACCTTTCGGCTGCCGCGGGGGATGGCTGCTGCGGCTGCCCTGAGTACCGTTTTGGTAAAATGGTTATAGGCTCCAGGGTATTTTTTTGGGATTTTTTTTCGGGGGGGGGGGGGCCCGAGCCCGAGGGGGGGGGGGGGGGAGATGAAAATTTGGTAAAACAAAAATTGCTATTTTTTGGCGTATTTTGCACGTAGAAGCGCAAAAAGTTCTCAAAAATGCCAGGATTTAAGCCAAAAATAGCTATTTCTAGGTAAAAATCTACGGCGAAGCCGGAAAATTTTTGAAAATTTGACCATTTTTGGAAAAAGTAACCAAGGGGAAGACCAAATATCCCGGGGGGGGCGATTTCGGGGGGAAGGCATTTTCGGGGGGGGGGAAGGTCAATTTCGGGGGGGCCCCGCCCCTCCCCCCTGTAAAAAATACCCTGGGCTCTGTGAACTCCAATGTCCTTGACAGGGAGACTGTGGGCGAGGGAGTCTGCAATTAGCTGTTGATATTTAGGCCAATTAGCCTTTGCGTAGGACCACTTGCTTGCTTGCTTACTTGCTTATCTGGAGGCCTGTGCAGGATCCTCCGCTGCTCCAATGAGTGAGGTTGTCATAATCGTCCATTGGAATCTATCGATAGCAATGTCCGCAAGTATTTGCTTCCAGTCTGTTATCCAGGATCTGTAGACATGGTGCAGCGCCAGAGGTGAAAGATCTTTCAAAATAGTCCGCTGCCACGTCATTCGCACACCACCTGGAGGGCGTTTCCACTGCGTAGGACCACTGCGCTTGGGGTGGTCTTTTGGTCCGACCGGGTCCATGGTGCAGACTGACTGTGAGCAGGATGGGCAGGTGGTCCGACAGCGTATTGTCCAGGACTTTCCACTGAATCATTGCCGCCCTAGTTGAGTGGCATAGACTGAGATCAGGTGCAGTGCCTGCTTCCTGGGCGGTTGCTGGAGGTCTGGTTCGAGTGCCGTCATTCAGGATGTGTTGGTCTGAGTGGATTGCAGACTCCCTCGCCCACAGTCTCCCTGTCAAGGACATTGGAGAAGAGCAGGGTTAAGGGGGGGGGTAGCCCCGGGCCGCGGGGGGGTGGATCCGCCCAGTC
The DNA here is from genome assembly GCA_030248195.1 of Trissonchulus latispiculum. NCBI lineage: Eukaryota > Metazoa > Nematoda > Enoplea > Enoplida > Ironidae > Trissonchulus > Trissonchulus latispiculum. The sequence continues at coordinate 61,616 of JASAND010013930.1, forward strand.
TACATTTTTTCCAAAAATGGTCAAATTTTCAAAAATTTTCCGGCTTCGCCCTCGCCCACTGGAAACGTCCTCCTGGTGGTGTGCTGATGACGTGGCAACGGACGGTTCTCAAAGACCTTACATCCCTAGCCCCCCCGCAGAAACAAAACCTGGGAACTGATTCTGGAAACAGATACTGATGGACCTTGCTTTAGATAGATCTCAATGGACAATCATGACGAATTCAGTCACTGGAGCGGCGGAGGATCCTGGTCAGGCCTCCAGATAAGCAAGCAAGCAAGATGGCCCATTCTGCGATCAGGTCGCCCAGCTCGTCTCCTTGACGCCCGGGTTCCCATGATTCACGGGGGGCGGTGGAAACGGGAACGGTGGGTGGAGTTGGTATCGAGGGGTCAAACCGTTGGGGTCAAACCGTTGTGTCCTCTGTTCTTCAGCTTGCCGCTGAATAGGCGGCACATAGACTGACGTAACTTTCAGATCTCCACCTTTCAGATGGAGTTTCAGTGACACAGCATCTGTGGTGGAATCCGCCGGTGCTGTTATCTGATCATTTAACCTGGTGTAGTTAATGTCCGATTTTACCAGGATAGCGGCACCGCCACCTTTCACCGCGTTTCCAGCTCTGCCCGTAGTTCTGTTCTGAGCCTCGATGGTATAGCCTGGGAATTTGGGGAGTGGTTGGCCATCCCTGAAGTGAGTTTCTTGTATAGCCGCAATATCCACATTTAAGTCGGCCATCTGCTTCTGTAGCCAGGCCAGTTTGGATTTTACACCGCCAGCATTCCATTGGAGGATGCGTAGGGAGTTTTTAGGGGCCGGATGGGCGCCTGTTCGCCCCCTGACTGGTGGGGGAGGGCTAGGAGGGTTGGCATGGTGTGGGGATACACCTGACCTCCTGTTTGGCGTGGAGGAGGAGGAGACAGTGGGACAACGAGGGGAGGGAGGGCAGTAGGCTGAGAGGAACACGGAGGACATAGCCAGTTACTGTTATACTCGGCCAGGGACCTGAGGCCTGAACATCGTTTGTGGGTCCATTGGCCGCACCGACTGCATTGTACACAATTGTGAGCCGCGCTTCTCTTGCAAACGGGGCATGGCCATCTTGGGCCAGGGTTTTCCTCAATGCCACCGGACAGGAGTAAGAGGCGAGCCCAATAGCCCGGTTTACCGGGCCCACAAGTGGGGGAAAAAGATGGTACCAAATTTCGTTCCTTTATCACCATAACAGCACATAAATGGCATTTAAAGGCATATATAAAACAGGGGCGGATCCAGGGGGGGGGGCGCCCCCCCGTCGCGATTCGAAGGTGGGAAAAATTAAGGAGAGAAAGAGGAAAAAGGGCAAAAAACCAAAAAATTTCGCGCCTTCGGCGCGAATTTTCTACGTTTTAACCGCATATTTATTGCATTTTTGAAGAAAACGCTTGAAATGCAACCGATTTTTCGGAGAAAACAACCATTTTAACTAAAAATGTCAAGAATTTTAAAAAATTTGTTCAGTTCTTCAGTATACAAAGAATTAAAGATCCCAATACCGATTTTATGGCAAAAACAAAAAATTTCTTCAACTTATGGGGGGCTCCGCCCCCAGACCCCCCGCTGGAAAAATTTTGCCGCCGCCCCCCCCCGTCACGAAATCCTGGATCCGCCAGTGGAATAATACGCAATATCTACTTCTAAAAACTCGTTCCCGGCAGCCAGGCTTCGTATTATTCATCAGGTAAGCCAAACTTAGTAATGGGCCAATATTGCTAGGAAATTAAGATTTTTGGTTTTAAAGGCATATATATTACGCAATATCTACTTCCAAAAATTCACAAAAAGTTGCCAGAAGCCAGTAATTTTTGCCGACGACCTTAATCTTATCCATCAGGGATGATGACGATGATGAGGATCAGGATCATCATGATTTGCCCCCCCCCCCCCGGAAGAGAAAGAGGGGCACAAGAGGAAGAAAGTGGGCATATTTGCCAACATTCCTCCACGGGGGGGGGGGGGGAGGGGGGGGGGGGGGGGGGGGGAGAGGGGAATGCTGAGCCAGGGACATTGCTAGGAAATTATGATTTTTGGTCTATACATGTACTATGTATATGGGAGAGACGATATAAGACGAAGAGTAAGCCACGGGGGGAAAGGATAAATAATTATGAACTCTTGATAATAGATAAGCAATGTTATTTTCGAGTCCTGTAATTTATAATTTAATCGCCTTCTTTGTTAACGGGGGGTGATGGACAATGATAAAATATATACACCTTTTGCGGGGGAGGGAAGGGAGGCGACAAAGACCTGGTAGAGTTCGGCGGGCGCGGAACATTAACCGTCAAGAAATTTTCTCAAAAAATGAGTGGCTTTACTTATGAGAAAACGGATGGCAAACTATTTCTCCTGTTTCGGACGGAGACTTTGCCTTTGTGCCTGCATTCAGTTTTCTATTAGTTTTATAATTTTTTCTATAAATAAATCGGAATTTCGGCTTATCTGTTCCCCTTCGTCGTTGTGCTACGGCAATCGGTAAAGTCTGAGGCTTAATTGCGCATCCAGCGTTGACATTATACCGTATTTCTTTTTCTCTTTCACATTTTGTCAATTTTTTATCAATGTTTGTTTTCTGTTGGTATTTGCCATAAAATCGCCCAGGGATGTTAAGGGGCGGCGAGGATCATATTGTTGTGTTGGGATCTTTACGCAGATTTTTTTTAATATGTACTTTCGAATGTTTATTTTTATTAACTGGATGATTTTGAAAAAATTTTTTAACTTTCAATTCTTGGCTACTCCCATAGACCTGTACTTTAGCTAAATCTATATTTTCTGGAAGGGAAAAATTTCGTTGGAATTTGGGTTGAGTTTTCATTTCCAATTGCGAATATTCTTCATAACTATGCAATAAATATGATCATTATTAATTATATCTAATTCTTTTTTCGTGTTCTGATGTAAAAGTAGTATAAAAAATGGCGCTGGAAGTCGCATCTTGTGGAATTTAGTGGTTCATTTTTACTACAGCCATTCATATATTACAATCCTACAATTTTTCTCTAGTCCGCAACTATCAATGTTTGCTACTTGACTGTTTAGATTTTTATTCAATGATGAAGATTGTATCTACCATTTTCAATACATTCTGCTGTACAATTATTTAGAAGTAGTTAGTGAACAAATAATGCATACACACTCAGGGAATGCCGATCGGCGTGCTCTCTAGCCTAAAACGCTCTGAGGATGAAATCCGCTCCCTGTTAATTATATATGACCTTTATAATTTTGCTAATTTTAATGTGCTGTCCGTATGGTGGTAAACCTTGCCGCCGGTGGTCGGCAGAACCCCTGCAGCGCCCCACGCCCAGGTGCCCCCGTCCCCGCGGGTCCCCAGGGCCAAGGAACTGCCGGGCAACAAATGGCTTTCATACCCCTGGCTCCTCAATGGGGCCCAACTCCTGCCACCGGAGACCCGGGTCATCCTTCGGTAGTGTCCCTTTCCCCCTTCCAGGGGAAATCGGGTTTTTTAGTGGCGGGCCCGATAAACCGGGCTGGGCTCGCCTCTTACTCCTGTCCGGTGACATTGAAGAAAACCCTGGCCCAAGATGGCCATGCCCCCGTTTGCAAGAGAAAGCGCGGCTCATGGTGTACAATGCAGTCGGTGCAGCCAATGGACCCACAAACGATGCTCAGGCCTCAGGTCCCTGGCCGAGTATAACAGTAACTGGCTATGTCCTCCGTGTACCTCTCAGCCGGCTGTAGGCGTTGGCTGCCCTCCCTACTCCCTCCTCACCTCGTTGTCCCACTGTCTCCTCCTCCTCCGCGCCGTCTATTCCCCACAGCCAATCCCTCAAAATCCACCCCGCCCCCCTCCAACCACGGACAGGAGGTCAGGTGTATCCCCACACCATGCCAACCCTCCCAGTCCTCCCCCCCAGTCAGGGGGCGAACAGGCACCCATGCGGCCCCTAAAAACTCCCTACGCATCCTCCAATGGAATGCTGGCGGTGTAAAATCAAAAGTGGCCTGGCTACAGAAGCAGATGGCCGACCTAAATGTGGATATTGCGGCTATACAAGAAACTCACTTCAGGGATGGCCAACCACTCCCAAATTCAGGAGCTATAGCATCGGACTCAGAACAGAACTACGGGCAGAGCTGGAAACGCGGTGAAAGGTGGCGGTGCCGCTATCCTGGTAAAATCGGAAATCAACTACACCAGGTTAAATGATCAGATAACAACACCGGCGGATTCCACCACAGATGCTGTGTCACTGAAACTCATCGGTTGGAGATTTGAAAGTTACGTCAGTCTATGTGCCGTCTATTCAGCGGCAAGCTGAAGAACAGAGGATACAACGGTTTGACCCTTATCGACTCCACGTCGATACCAACTCAATCATCTGTGCCGATTTCAACGCCCACTGTGAATCATGGGAACCCGGGCGTCAAGGAGACGAGCTAGGCGACCTGATCGAAGAATGGGCCATCTTGCTTGCTTATCTGGAGCCTGACCAGGATCCTCCGCGCTCCAGTGACTGAATTCGTCATGATTGTCCATTGAGATCTATCAGCAAGGTCCATCAGTATCTGTTTCCAGTCAGTTGACCAGGATCTGTAGGTGGAGGGCTAGGGATGTAAGGTCTTTGAGAACCGTCCGTTGCCACGTCGTACACCAGGAGGACGTTTCCAGTGGGCGAGGGCGAAGCCGGAAAATTTTTGAAAATTTGACCATTTTTGGAAAAAATGTAGACCTCATTAAGGGGGAAGACCAAAATCCCGGGGGGGCGATTTCGGGGGGGAAGGCATTTTCGGGGGGGATGGTCAATTTCGGGGGGGCCCCGCCCCTCCCCCCTGTAAAAAATACCCTGGGCTCTGTGAACTCCAATGTCCTTGACAGGGAGACTGTGGGCGAGGGAGTCTGCAATCCACTCAGACCAACACATCCTGAATGACGGCACTCGAACCAGACCTCCAGCAACCGCCCAGGAAGCAGGCACTGCACCTGATCTCAGTCTATGCCACTCAACTAGGGCGGCAATGATTCAGTGGAAAGTCCTGGACAATACGCTGTCGGACCACCTGCCCATCCTGCTCACAGTCAGTCTGCACCATGGACCCGGTCGGACCAAAAGACCACCCCAAGCGCAGTGGTCCTACGCAGTGAGAACGCCCTCCAGGTGGTGTGCGAATGACGTGGCAGCGGACTATTTACGAAAGATCTTTCACCTCTGGCGCTGCACACCATGTCTACAGATCCTGGATAACAGACTGGAAGCAAAATACTTGCGGACATTGCTATCGATAGATTCCAATGGACGATTATGACAACCCTCACTCATTGGAGCAGCGGAGGATCCTGCACAGGCCTCCAGATAAGCAAGTAAGCAAGCAAGCAAGTGGTCCTACGCAAAGGCTAATTGGCCTAAATATCAACAGCTAATTGCAGACTCCCTCGCCCACCCCAGTCTCCCTGTCAAGGACATTGGAGTTCACAGAGCCCAGGGTATTTTTTACAGGGGGAGGGGCAGGGCCCCCCAAAATTGACCTTCCCCCCCCAGAAAATGCCTTCCCCCCCGAAATCGCCCCCCCCGGGATTTTGGTCTTCCCCCTTAATGAGGTCTACATTTTTTCCAAAAATGGTCAAATTTTTCAAAAATTTTCCGGCTTCATATAGATTTTTACCTAGAAAATAGCTATTTTTGGCTTAAATCCTGGCATTTTTGAGAACTTTGCGCTTCTACGTGCAAAATACGCCAAAAAATAGCAATTTTTGGCTCATTTTAAAAAATCTCCCCCCCCCCTCCCCCCCCGGAAATTCTTCCCCCCGCCGGGCCGGAAGCCCCCCCGAAAATCCAAAAAAATACCCTGGAGCCTATAACCAT
>JASAND010013931.1:0-14849 GCA_030248195.1 Trissonchulus latispiculum
ATTGCATAGTATTCAACATTCACATAAAGACCTTGCGCGAATTTGCAGAATTAGAAGAGTTAAAACTAATAATCTGTGTTTGCGCACCAAGTTGTCAATTTAAAGATCTCGTGTCTAGAGTTGTGCCCGGGTCTTGAATCGGGCCTCGGTCTCCGGGCCGGGCCAAGTCTGGGCCAAGGCCGGGCCAAGGTCTGGGCCCGTTGTTGGAGTGGCAAGCTGTCAGCCCGCGAAGGCCCCTTCCGAGCTGTGCCTTCCGGGGTCTGCCGGGTCTCGGATGCCCGGTTGGGCCCGATGAGGCCCGGTCAAAGTTTTGTTGTGGAAATATATTTCAAACTTTTTCCAAAATACATATCTTCACTACAACGTCAAATTTAAGCTTCCAAGAGTTGTTTAAGGTGGTGGTATCGCTTTGTGTAAATTCGACCCTACAAGCTTCAGTTCTTCATGAAAGTGGATGAAACTTTCCAAATACATTATTTTCGTGCTCTTTAATATTCTGGGACCAGTCACGGATTTTTAGGTTTAAAGATAGGAAAGTTTTGGTTTTTGCCCTTATTCTCTCAGTACATAGTCGCTACACCGGATTGTTTGTTATGGCTGGAAAGAGGGCACCAAAATGAACATTTTTGCTTTTACAACTTTTGAGGCAGTATAAGGAAGTATATACCTCTAGTAGTTAAGGCAGTATAAGCCAAAAACTACTTTTGTGGTCAAAAAATGGTCATTTTTGAAGAAATCAGTTTTTTCAAAATTACTGCCAACTCTTACAAACAATTTTGGCTTATTTATACTCAATCGATACACTTTCCAATTGCGCATTTTATCAATACCTATTCGCTGGAGTGCGTTGCTTTAAGCTAGAGAATTCGCCGAAAAACCAATTTGACAAAATTGCGATTATTTTGTTTTGAACATTGATTTCTCAAAAACTACCCAATGGATTCGCGTGATTTTTGGCTAAATGAAAATTCACCCTATTGCGGAGGGACAATTTTCTTGGTTTGAGCTAGAACAGCTCCAGTTGTGAGAAAACGGAATAGAAAGTTGCGAAATTTCGTGTCATCGCGCATTTGCTGGATTTTCTGGAGTATTGAGACTTGTTGAGCCAAATCCAAAAAACTTTCCCTCGGCCCATATGTCCTTCATATCATGGCACAACAAAAAATTTTGGCCGATTCTAGAGTTTTGAGAAATCGATGTTCAAAAATTTTTGGTCTATATTCAGTCGGTCAGATGTCAGCATGTCGACTATTTTTTGCCAATTTCGCTAGTTTCTTAAGCTCATGTTAATGTACAGATTATAAGCTTTAAAACGATGTATAAAGCTCTTTCCAACTCCAAAAATTGCGAAAGTTATAGCGTTTCGAAAAGTCACCACAAAAGCACTGCACAAAAGGATACCAACACCTTAAGGATTAATAAATTAGCACTAACTATTGTTTGGCACTGTTTTTTGTATACCGGGCCTTCACCGCGCCGACCGGGCCTACCCCAGACCGCCGGCCCGGTCGGTTCAGCAGGCCCGAGAAATTTCTTAACGGCACAACTCTACTTGTGTCATAAAATCCTCTCGGTTATAAAACATGCAGGGTTAGGAAAGCAACCTCGCTTAACCTAAGTAAGTAAATAAGGTTAACCTCGCCTGCTGCATCGGCATACGTTCAAAAGAGTTATTTTCTAGGTAACTCATTTAATAAACATTTTGCACTGGGTAACCTGCATAGAAAAGCTGCAGATTTATAAAGTGTTGACTGACTTTTATCTCGCATGATCAAAATTAACCCTGCCAATTTTAATCCTTTTCTATACCTACAGATCTAAAGGGATTAATGTCTGGGTAAATTTCTGTCTACATTTCTATTTTTGCTTCAATTACCCAAAGTGCATAAATGCATTTTTCAAACATCCCCACCGAAGAAATGTAACATAATCGGATCGCGGGCACATAAGCTAATTATCTTTTTGCAAACTTTTCAAGTTTTTTTGATAAGTGCATGCTTTTATCGAAGCTTAATTCCAAGAAAATTCAAAACTTCGTGCAGCAAACGAAAGAGTGCAGGGAGCTATGGCATGTGGCTGGAGCAATATCAAGTCTGAAAGACTCGATTTTCCTAAGTCACGAATAGTTCTTGCTACAGCATTTGATTTTCTTATCTGTTATTAAAGATCCAGCCTTTTGCCTTAAAATTAATGATAAGACTGTTATTATAATTAATAATTGATCAGTGCCATGCCCCCTTCCCCAAGTTTACTAAAGCTGTTCTAGAAACTAAAACGATCAAGATTGTAAAGTATTTTTTGATAAAAGATGTCTGTTGTTAAAAGGTTCTACTCTTGCAGGCTCAGCAGTCATTAAGTCCTTCCTTTAAAAATTGTCTCAGTATTATCGGTTGCTGTCATACTGTATTTCGCTCTGACAGCAGTCAGTTGAACATTAGAAGAAGAACTGTGTGGTTGTTCCCCTACTAGTGTTGTTTACTGTCCCGATTTTTCGTGGGCCGGCAGGCCCATCTTGCGACGCCGGCCGGCAGGTTCACAGGCCTTAACCGGCCGGCCGGCCAGTGTATCGGCCCTCACCGGCCGGCCAGTGCCGCTTTTCACCGACTATCCAAAATACAAGTAAAAATATAAAACTTTTGACAGTTTTCAAGGCAGATTGTAGCAAATTTAAGGCAATATGCCGCATAAATTGTTACCGGCCGGCTAGCCGGCCTGTCCTCGGCCGGTACATTCTGGACCTGGCCCGTCCGGTTGTCGGCCGGCCGGTCTCGACAAGGCCGGTGCACAACACTATCCCCAACTTCTAACATGTTAAAAGTTCACCTATTTCTACATAAGACGTCAAGAGTTAAGAGTTAAGAGTTATGTAAGACGTCAAGAGTGTTCTGCCAGAAGAAGAAGAAGGAGATCTTATCGACGCAGAAGGGGTAGCAGACTGTAGAAGTTCCCTTTTAGCATGAACGGTGTTCAGTTTACCCACTAAATCAAGAGACACCCTGTCCGATACTATACTGATTCGAACCTATCATTATCCCACCTAGTACTCACTGAATAGAACTGATATTTTGATAATGTATATTTCGTTAGCTGTTTTACCATTCCGTAAAAAGAGTACGGAGTAATATCAATTTCAAACGGAGGACATGTACGTGCATAGTAAGCTGTAGGTCGAAGAATGATAGTAACAAACAAACACAAAACATAACAAAAATGCACTAGCAGCAACAAGACGAACACGCAGAGGACGGAAATGGTCCACGGAAGAGCGGGTATGACATGAAAAACCTATTCTCCCCAAAGAAGGGTACCCGATAACGTGTCCTGCGGGAAGAAGTACACCAAATTTCACTCCAAATTGCAATGGTGAATATGAAACTACTATGTAAAAAGCCACACAAGAGTAACAGCTAAAGACAGAATGTGTGTACAAGCTTTAGTCGTTTATTGCAAACTAAACGGCTTTGGAGCAAACCTCAGCAGTGAAATGTAAGAATCACCCAGAACTGGAGATTCCAAACTTCTCAAAAAATCCTGAATTACAGTTGCAGAAAATTTAAAATTTTCAATAGTTCGCCAAAGCTTTGCGCATTCAAAATGTTGTACCCATGATCGAAAAGAGTTGGCCGCGCTGTATATTTTTGCTCGTGCACCATTTCACGATTTTCGGAATTCCGAGTTTACAAGATTTCTAAAATTCTAAACTTTTCTCAAATTACCCCCATAGCATGGGTTTCATTAGACAACTAAATTTTTGCAATAAAACCAACTCCAGAAGCTCGCCCAGCTGCCGAAGTTCACCGATAGCGCCCCAGCACACCACTGATATTAGCTTTTTGATATTCAGTCTTCACTATTCATTTATTATTAAGTCAAACATTTAATTCTCATTACAGCGTCTTATGTAAACGTTGTTACACTGTTTTAGGTAGACCCATAATGACTTCTTATGCTGCAACCCCACCAGACATCGTTCGTAGCCTAATCAGGCAAAAAACGTTTCCTCTGTCATCAACATCTGGAAGCTGTTCTGGCTACATCCAGGCCAATGTAACCATCATGCCCAGTAAATATTCGGACGACTTTGAAGCTTACTGTAGGCTAAATCCCGGACCGCTATCATTTCTTCACAGAAGTAAATCTGGAGCTCTGGATGCCGGTTATCTGTCAAGAGACACTAACATCAAAACAGATATGGTATCCATGAACCGCTATGAATACGGTGTACTGACGGGTACCCTGGACAACTTATCTGATCAAGATTTGACCCAGTTCGATACCTTCTATCTGGGCTGCAGTTACAGTTTCGAGGAAGCCCTGCAGAAGGCGGGTGTTCCGGTCCGAAATATCGACGAAGGGGCCAAGAATATTTCTATGTACGTCACAAATCAACCCTGTAGTCCGGTGGGACCTTTTAAAGGCAAACTTGTCGTCACCATGAGACCGGTGTCGGCGGAAAATCTGGAAAAAGCCGTCAACGTGACCGCAGCGATTCCGGAAGGTCATGGAGCCCCGGTGCATATCGGAAATCCGGAATATTTGGGAATCAAATCCCTGCAGGAACCGGATTTCGGCGATGCAGTTTGCATGAAACCGGGCGATATTCCGGTTTTTTGGCCCTGCGGCGTCACATGCACTGAAACTGTTAAACTAACAAAGGAAATACCGTTAGTATACACTCACACTCACGGGTTGATGTTTTTAGCAGATGTAAAGGTTACCGTCTATCCAACTCCACTGATTAAGGTAAAGCTTTTTGATGCTCAGCGTCAAAGATATTCACTGCTGTTGGAGGAAACCGAGAAACGAATTATGGCGATCGAAAAGCTGATTTTGGCAGATTCTGAAAACCGAAAAATCAAATCCTTTCAAAATCCGGATGATTTTCTTCGTTTTTGCTTGGCTTTGTCACATGCAAAAAAGGTTCTGTTTACATCTGGGTTCTCCTGCCATTACGACGAAAATGATGGTCTGGCTGGTTTCATAAGCTTAGCTCTGGTCTTGCTTGAGCTGGGAAAAGAAGTCACGATTTTGGTAGATGAACCACTCCTGAAACAGGCTTTCGAAAAGCTGCCAGATATACCTAATCCGTCAAATCTTCGTGTTTTGGGACAGAAAGATGTTAGTAAAGAACTTATTGCTGAGGTGAATGCTCTTCTGCCCTGTGGAAACACTGATGTCAATGGAAATTATTATACTTTGGACCCGAATGCACCGTCCAAGAATAGTCATCTACATCCCATTGAAAATATTATTCAAAGCAGCAACAGGCTTTCCGAAAAGTTTGCCATTGAAGGTAGCCAAGCTCGAGTGGAAAAAGTCCAGGCAAACATTCAAAAATATACTAGTTTTGGAACCGTAATTTCAAATTCTATTTCAACCGATCTTTTGACGGCCGCTGGAGTGAGCAACATGGGTGGTTTAGGCTTGGTGTTCGGTCTTCAGGAACTCTACAAGGACAAAATTCATCAGCGTTATCGCAAACGGGGTTGTGGAGAAAGTAAAGTATCCAATTCTAAACTGTCCACTCTTCCTAGTTTAGAATCGGAGAGAAGAATTTTGGAAGTTGTGGAAGGCCTGGGAACGGCGGACGGAATTTGCAAGGAACCGATGCACGTGGATGGAATGAAGTTTGAAAATCAACATCAAAAATTGATTCTTGATTTGAAGAAGATTGCAGAAAGCCAATGACTTTGAATACCTATGTATTTAACATTTAACACTGTAACACCACGCAATCACTGCTGAAATTGATTCTTCCAGCAACGATTATTGTACATATGTAACTTTGAAGAACAACTAACAATTGTGACCTGTAAATCAGTCTAAACTTTGAAGAACTTGAACAGCCAGTGATAAACTTTTGTTGACTAACAACCATTTTTCATTTAAAATTGATGTAATCATTAAAATGTATTTTATTGCAAGTATGTATTGTATGATCATTGAAATGCACTGTATATCATTGAAATTAATAGTGTACATATTATGAGAGATATATATTATTGCTTTGCTTGCAGACCACGTCGGTGCTTTTGGCTACATTCTCCCACTCCCACGCCCACCCTCTCCACAAACAGATATTTTCGAGATAGACATCAAACGTTCATTATGCTCTCAAACGGAGGTCTGAGACCTCCTTCCATGGTCTCAATCAAATGAATGTATACGTTACTCGTTCTCAAAGTAAGTTAATCTACTCCTTTATCACAGCACCTCCCTATCAAAAGTGTTGGGAGATGCCGTTGTGAGCGGTACTTGACCAACCCTAGAATCTCTGGCTCTTACAAAACTGCACATTCCATTCTATTATAGTTGGCGGTTTCAAATTTTGACTATAATGAACAATATTTTATCAATTAAGTCAGCGTTTGCCACATTTTTTGTGGCGAAAACCATATCTGAGCCTGGAACTCGATCGCTAACCATTGGCTCCCAATCCTGCTTATCACGCAGAACGAGATCTGCACTTTATTGGCGGTTGGCAACTAATTGAAGGATGAAAGATGCACACCACCAAGCATAGGTTAACGCGGGGAGGTCTGGGGGTCCAAGCCCCCCAACCTAGACAAGGTACAAGCCCTACCGCCGTTGGGGACTAGGGGTAACGAAAAATAGTCAAGGGGTAGACAGGAATGGCCGGAAAAACTTAGTTTTTACACTAAAATTTCAAAAAATGTTTGTTAGAAGCCACTAAAATTATTTCATTTTTTAAAAAATTGAAGATTTGTTGCAATTTTTATAAAATTAGCGTTCATTTTTTGAAAAATTTCACTAATTCATTTTGAGGTACAAGCCCCCTGAAAATTTCAGTTCAATGTAGAAGCACCCTCAAAATTTTTTGGGGACAAGCCCCCCAGGACCCGACTCTATGTTAATGTATGCCATCAAGCACCTGAAAAAATCGAGCCCTCGGCAAAGCCTTGCACCCTCCAACAAACGGGGAGAGAGTTGACAACTTTGCCCTTCCTACAAACAAAATAACAAGCGTTCACTATTCTGTTGGTACAATGCAGAGATGAGGAGCTTATTAACATCTAATTAACATTTTTTATTAATAGGCAATTTACACAGTCTTAGTTTTTGGTTGACCTTCACCATGCATTCTTTCTTGACTTGATAAAAATGCTCTAGGCTGTGCAAAAACTGCAAACTTTCTGATCTAACGGGAAACGCATTGTTTGTTTTTCCCGTGAAACTGGTAATTTAATCGCTTCGTGATATCAATTTTTATCACAAGAACATCAGTTGTTTTATGAAGTTTGTCTATGGGTTCGGTTTCTCTACGTATTTAGCTGTGCAAACTGCAAACACATAACTATTAGATACTTTTTTACTTTTGCAGTTTTTCGTTTTCTGTCTTCTTAACCACCACTCCACATAATAATTTAGGTTAATTCAAAATCTTTACAGATTAATTAAGAGTATAACTTCGGTAAAAGCTGTTAAGAAGAGTGATACTTAAGAACATTCTGTTGTAATCAGCTGTTTAAATATTTCCGTTTTTTCGGGAAAGTCTTAAATTTTACTAAAGGCGTCGTAACAGTAAAAGTTCAGTAGGGTAGTGCTGTAATATAAAAAAACTTTGCAATCTGACTAGCATGGGCCGTCAGCTAAATACGCGCCAGCGCCCCGCGTAACGCCTCGACCCCAGCTGATAGCCCAAACCTGGGCAAATTTGACTATATATATTTTAACACGTGTGCTTAATCGGGGTTAGCGACAGGTAGTGTAGGTATATAACATTGGTCGCAGTCTTTTAGAAATGGAATTCCCTGCGATTAAATCCTTCGCCTTTAAAGGATTTTATGGGATGTTAGATTTTCGATTTAGAAGGATCTGTTAACTGGAGTTTATCATGCTTCGCATCAGTTCTAGCTTTAGTTTTCTGTACTAATCTAAATCCATACTAAAGTGGAATAGGAAAAGAACCAGTCAACTGTTAGAAATAGTAAGTCAGTCTCCCATTCGTGTTTCTCAATTTGAAGAACAAATTGTCTTTTTACGGGCAACAGTCATGGAAAATGTTCTCGATAAAAGGTATCACGCTTTACATGAATGTCCTTAACATTTTGCTATATCGTTATTAAATGGCTAAGTAGTGTTAAATTTCCATCGTTAGAAATACAAATCCACCCAAATCCAGATTGAAATTGATAGAATTGACCATTGGACCTCCCACTCAGTGAGCCACATTTCGGCATTATCTTTTGCTTCAACCTCCCTTGTATGGATGCGGAAAGGAGAAAATCTTTGTTTTGTCTCACAGCTTTATCTATGAACTTTGCAAAATGTTTATCCCAAATCAAGACTAAAATAATAATTTCAGCACTTGAATTTTTCTGATTGTAATTTGAAGTGTCTGCGGACTGCGGTTTCTTCTAACCCAATACCTAGGCTAAAACCCTAATCAATTATTAAACTTGGAGCTTCGTTTGCGTTTGTTGAAACCAATTTGCTCTAAATAAATCGAAATCAATTGGATTAAATTTCTGAAATTTGTAACTGCATTATTGATCTACATATATACGTTACATGACATATAATAAATAATAAAGAGGATTTGTTAAATATAAGTGTCACTGTCGCTATCTTGGCAAACAGTCAATCTCTCCTCAAGTTAGCTTAGCTACCACATTAGCTTGATGTCAGCCATTGAAAGCAGACAGAAAGATGTTTTCTCTTGCTGAACGGGCGGCTAAGTAAGACTGAATGTGAGACTTGGTTATATTTGCTGGCTTCGGTGGCTTATAGAGTTATGTGGAATCAGTTATAAATCAAGGTTTTTTATAGTTTTCAGTCCTGCACTTCTGTTTTGTAATTTTTTTCAGCAAACTTCATGTGTTTTTGATCATAAAAGGAATCTGAATGTTTCTCCGGTTGCCCATTGAAAAACGAAAAGCATGAAATCGTCCACTTCTCTGTCTGTCCGGTTTTCTGCAGAGCAGCACATGAACCGCAAGTAGTCCTCCCATCTAGTGATTTATGCTAATGAACCGGCGTGTAGTGCAATCTCACAGTCATGCATGCAATTTGACTATTGTGATATCAAATACTTTTGCCATCCAAAAGAATCTGAAATATTTAGTTAAGACATAGTCAGAGCAAATTCCGTACGACCAAGAGTAGACGATAGGAAGAGTATGACACGGAACTCTTCCTAGTGTAATTGGCCTGTCAAATGCTCGGCTCGGCACATTAAGGCCCAAAGCTCGGGGGTGGATCCTGATTAACACAGTTAACCATGTGTTTATATGCGTTTGAACTAAAATGAATCGGATTGGCTGATCCCCTACCTTATGTCAAAATTACGTGTATAAGGTGACCCCAGAGATCTCGGGGGGCGGAGGGTTCAGCTTGACGTTGTTAAGTGTGTGTTGTGTTTATATGCGTTTGAGCTGAAATGCATTTGATTGGTTACTTAACTACCGTAATCCTCACCAGTGCATTTCAATAGCAGCAACCAAGCAGCCAATCAATTGCATTTCAGTTCAAACGCATATAAACATATGCTTAGCAATGCGAAGCTGAGCCCCGAGATCTCGGTGGGGGTCACCTTATATTTTGAATTAGGGTCAATTTTGACATACGGTAGGGGATTAGCCAGTCAGATTCATTTTAGTTCTAACGTATATAAACACATGGTTACCCCCCCCCCCCGATATTTCGGCCTTAATGTGTCGAGCATCTGATAGGTAAATTACAGGACAGGTAAATTACACTAGGAGGAGTCCCGTGTCATACTTTTCCTATCATCTACTCTTGGTAAGACAAGAGTACATGATAATAAGAGTGAGACAACAGGCAGGCGCTATGCTGTCAGATAAAAAAACTAAAAGAGCGACCCCCGTGTGAAGCTATGTACTCATATAGGGGCGGTGTGAGAGGGGGTCAATTTGTGGGGGGGGTCAACACACACACGCACACGCGCGCGCACGCACGCACGCACGCATGCACGTACACGCACACACACACATACACACACAGACATACACACACGTGCACACACGCACTCACACAGAATTCACAAATCTTTCTGTCTTACGCTACTGCTTACCCCCACTTACCCGGCTGCACGAAGCTATCATTTCTGCTTGTTGCTGCTAAGCTAGCTTAAAAACCGAATGATGTGTGTAGTTTCTTTGAAATCATGTTTTTTTAACTCAATTACATTCTGTTTTATTCACAGCTGCACGTTGTTTGGAATAGATTTATCATAGTCAGTTAGCAGGAGTAAGCCTCGTGGGTGTGTGTGAGAAGGCCACAATTGAAATTGAATGTCTGACGAGGAGGTTAAAGCAAAGGGGTAACATAGTAGGCGTATAACTGTATAACCTACGGAGACCTACAGACTTATTCCTTCCATGTTTGGTTTGGTCACCAGATGGGGGCATCTTCTGAGAGTAAAGTGTCAGTCTTGAGCCGAATAACTAGCGCATCTGATCTTAAGCCTGATTTTACTCCAACTCAAATAGAGAGTTCACTTCAACTTAAGGTAACTCGTTTCGTTTCGGGTATTTTTCACTCTCACGGTTTCAGTCCTTTACGAATCTTAAAATTAAGATTAAACTTAAGAAAGTTACAACATTTCTAATAATCGCAGCACAAAAGGAAACCGCAACTTAATGTTTTGGAACGCTATATCTTTCGCAATTTTTGGAGTTGGAAAGAGATTTATATATCGTTTCAAAGCTTATAATCAGTACTTTCACATGAGCTTACGAAAATAGCAAAATTAGCAAAACAATTAGGAAACATTTGCTAAAATAAAGGATGTAAATATTGACCAAAAATTTTTGAACATCGTCGGCCAAAACTTCTCTTTGTGCCATGATATGAAGGATGTGAGGGCCGAAGGACATTTTTGGATTTGGCTCAGCAGCTGTTATTGCTCCAAAAAATCCGCCCAATGAGCGGTGGCACGAAATTTTGCAACTTTGCATTGAGTTTTCTCGCAACTGGGCTTTTTACTGGGGGGGGGGGGTGGGGCACCCCCCCCCCCACTTTTTGGGTTTCCCCCACTCGACCCCTCCCCCCCCCCCACTCGGTCCCACCCCCACGTTTTTGGGCTTCCCTCCCACTCACCATAAGGTGCCCAGAAAATGCCAAATTTTAAGGATTTTTGGTCAATTTTTCCGGCGTCGCCGGAATTTTTTGGTCAAAAATCGTCTATTTTGGTACTCAAACTCAATTTTTGAACACTTTTTAGCATAGTTATAGCAGTATATGTAGAAAACTGTTAACAAAACATTTATTGAAAAGTTAACATAACAAAACTGAAAACATTTACTGCAATTTTAGCGATTTTAGACCACTTTGGTTCCTTCCACTTTTGAGTGCCCCCCCCCCCCACTAGGGGGGGGGCTCCCCCCCACTCTCCCCACCCCCACTTTTTTCGCCTAGAAAAAGCCCAGCGCAACTGGAGTCGTTTTAATTCAAACCCAGAAAAATGTCCCTCCGCAATAGTGCGAATTTTCCATCCTGCCAAAAACCACGCGAAGCGAATCCATGGGGTAGCTTTGAGAAATCGATGTTCAAAACAAAATAATCGCAGCTTTGCCAAAATGATTTTTCGGCTAAATCTCTAGCTTAAAGCAACGAACTCCAGCACCAGCTAAGAGACACTAATAAAAATGAATGAGACTGTACTTTGATTGAGTGTAGATGAACCAAAATTGTCTGTAAGATTTCGCAGTGACCTTGAAAAAACTGATTTCCTCGAAAATGGCCATTTTTGGACCCTCAAAATCATTTTTGGCTTTATGACCTAACCACCGGAGATTGCTCAAAAATTGTAAAAGCAAAAATGTTCATATTGGTGCCCTATTTCCAGTCATAAACAACAAATCCAGTGTATAGACTACGAGAGAAAAACGGCAAAAACCAAAAATGTCTTAACATATCTTTACACCTAAAAAACCCGGGACTGGTCCCAGAATGTTAAAGAGAACGGAAATGATATATTTGGAAAGTTTCATCCACTTTCATAAAGAATGAAGCCGGTAGGGTCGAATTTACACAAAGCGATACCGGCACCTTAACAGAAGGGATATAAGGGAGATCGCTTCCTCCTTCTGTAGATTCCAATTTTCTGTAAAAATAGTGAACGTTAGAATCTAATCAATTAGTGTTTCACTAATTTATGAATTATTGATTCTGTTTTAGGTATAGCACTGTCATTATGAGCGGGTATGCAACCATGTCGCCCGAAGCCCTACGTAACCTAATTAGGCAAAAGCAATTTAAAATGTCCACTTCGGGGTGCTGTTCGGGCTACCTGCAGACCAATGTGGCCATTGTTCCAAATAAATATTCTGACGAATTTGACTCTTTTTGTAAGCTAAATTCCGGACCCCTGCCTTTTCTTCATCGCAGTAAGTCTGGCACCCTTAATGCCGGCTATCTCGCGAAAAACAGCAACATTAAGACGGACGTTTCTTCCCTAAATCGTTACGAGTATGGCAAACTCACAAAAACTTTGAATGATTTGGTAGAGGTTGATCTTTCTGATTACGATACTTTCTATTTGGGATGCAGTTTCAGCTTTGAAGAAGCCCTACAGAAGGCCGGTATTTCTATTCGAAATATTGAAGAGGAAAAAACCGTATCCATGTATATTACTAATCAACCTTGTAGTCCCGTTGAACCTTTCCATGGCCACATGGTGGTCTCTATGAGACCTGTAGCGAAGGAAAATTTGGAGAAAGTTGCCAACATTACGGCATCCTATCCACAGGCTCATGGAGTACCGATTCATATCGGGAATCCGGAATATTTAGGAATCACCAGCTTGCAAAAACCGGATTTTGGAGATGCTGTAACGCTGAAGCCGGGGGAAACCCCGGTCTTTTGGGCCTGTGGCGTCACCTGTGCGGAAGCGATGAAATCGGCCACGGAAATTCCGCTAGCCTTCACCCACACACATGGACAGATGTTCGTGACAGATGTTAAAGCGGAAGCCAGTCCCACCCAACCGATTAGAGTAAAGCTGTTCGATGTGAAGCGACAGAGATATTCACTTTTGTCAGAGGAAACGGAGAAACGAATTATGGAAATAGAAAAATTGATTTCGGCAGATCCGGGAAACCGGGGAATTGAACCGCTTCGAATTCCGGAAGATTTTCTACTTTCCTGTTTGGCTTTGTCGCATGCGAGAAAAGTTTTACTTACAACGGGATTTCCTTGTCATTCCAACGATTCAGTTCCCTATGAAAATGATGGTCCGGCCGGGATCATAACCTTATCTTTGGTCCTGCTTGAACTTGGAAAAGAAGTTACAATTCTGGTAGATGAGCCACTAAAGCCACTCATGAATCAGGCTTTCGAAAAGTTGCCAGATACACGCAATCCGTCTAATCTTAGGGTTTTGGGACCGAAAGACGTAAACGAGGAACTGCTTTCTCAGATGGACGTACTTCTGGCTTGTGAAAGAGTTGCACCTGGTGACGATGGAAATTACTATACCATGAAACAAAGAGCATTGCCCAAGAATGATTACCTATATCCTTTGGAAAATATTTTTCGCAACAATAAATCCCTAACTATAGGAATTGGGGATGGAGGAAATGAAGTTGGGATGGGAAAGGTACAGGAAAAAGTTAAGAAATTTGTCAATTTTGGAACAGTTATTTCCAGTTCCATTTCATCTGACCTTTTGGTGACCGCTGGAGTGAGCAATTGGGGAGGCTGGGGTTTGGCGTTCGGTCTTTATGAACTCTATAAGGATAAAACTCATCAGCGGTATTTGAAACGAGGTTGTGGAGAAATTAAGGTTGCTAAGCTAACCTCTCTTCCTAGTTTGGAATCAGAGAAAAGAATTTTGGAAGTTGTGGAAGGCCTGGGAATGGCGGACGGAATTTGCAAGGAACCGATGCACGTGGATGGAATGAAGTTTGAAAATCAACATCAAAAACTAATTTTTGATTTGAATGAAATTGCTAAAATTCAATAACCTTGCTTAATTACTTATTATTATTGAATTGATTATTGAATCAATATCTAACCTTCATTGACTGTTTGTTTGATCAATTTTACCATTTTAATTTGACGTTATTATATTAGATGATTAGCAAATTGAGAAGTTATTGTGAAGAAAATTATTTGTAAGGAAACGTTTGAAAAATTTGAAACTGGAAGGATTTTAAGAAGTGTTTAATATGTATATATTGAAAAGGCTGTTGTAAAATAAGCAAAAGATCGAAGTCGCTGGCTATTTGCGTTTTGCACAATTTCTATTAATGGTGTCCACTATCAAGTGCAATTCATCCAGTTCGAAATGCATTCAAGCAAAATTAACACGATACTTTATCCAATATAAAGTGCTAAAGTACCACATTCTAAAAACAGCACACAAATTGCTATCTGCTACGCCGTCAATTTGCTTAGCAGTTAATTTGTCATGATACGCTTTAGTCCTGAGTTTATCGGGTCTCAGGCGCTGAAGTGACAATTGTTATTTCTTACATTTAATTTGTTTTCACTACACTCTTTCTGGCAGCTCGTGCCGGACAGGGACAGTATTGGGCGTCATTTCCAGGGGGAACCCGGTTCGCCAGGCGCTCCGTCCATTCCGTCGGGTCCCATCATTCCCTGGTTACCTCGTGGACCAGGTGGACCCTCTGGACCAGGACCTCCAGGGCCGGATGGTTCCGCTGTTGGTCCGGCTTCTCCTCGAGGTCCAGGAGGACCTGGTGGACCCTTTGGACCCGGTTCACCTACTCCACCTCCTCCTGGCTCTCCCGGCACACCCATCATTCCCGGCATTTCCAGCGCATTCCGGGTTGGCCGAGAAGACCAAGCGGGCCGGGCTGACCAGGTGGTCCTTGAACCCCACTTGTAGCATTTGGACCCGG